>PVHY01003410.1:0-108575 GCA_004024945.1 Uropsilus gracilis
TGGAAGTAAGGAATGAACTTCTTAAATTAATGCTGGGAAAGTTCAAAAGGGATCCAACTCTCTGGTCTATAGGCTGAGATAGAACATACATGTTTTTGGAGTCCATTTTCACTGCCTTAGGTACTACCTCACTTCCTAGCTGATGATAAACAAAAGTCATTCATGCTCTGCAAGTTCAGCTATGAATTCACAGGGTGGAGTGCCCTTCAGAACCAGGTGCAGCTAAATATAGCACATACTGCAGAAAGGTATATCTCCTAGCTTCATAAACCTCTTCCAGGTCCAAGAGACTTTCTAGACTTCAAGGTAGTCAAACTATATTCTCAAATTTTGGTGAAGACTGATATAACATTGGTGTCTCAGAATTTAACACATAAGTAATTTATTTAAATTCTATTCATAATAGCAACAGTAATGATATCACCCATTGTACAATACATCACAAACTATATGTACATTATTTAATTAATTCTTCTAGTATATATTTCCTGAGTGCTTGCCATTGCCAGATCATTCTACTTCCTGCAGATCGTTCAGTAAATAAGACCAAGTACATTCCATCAGGGAGCTGACATATTACTGGAAAATAGATTAAATCATATAAACAAATGAAATATATGTGCATATGCATACATATGTACATACATGTTATATATGCACACATGCATATGTGTATATGTGTACATATATGTACGCATATACACTTTATATTTACATCTGTATGTACACACACATATACACTTTGCATGTCCACTGATAGCATCATAGAAAATAATAAGAGACAAAAATAAGAGAGATGTTGTATTACCTTCCAATGCTGGAGGAAGGAAGGATCATTAAGAAGGGAACTTTAAGCCAAGATCTAGAGCGATAAATGTGAACTATGAGGATGTCTTGAAGAACATTCCAGGAAAAAGGGTGAGAATCACAAAGGATTTGAGGTAGTAATGTGCCCACTGTGTTCAATAATTTCCACATATGTGGTATCTGACAGAAAGAGAAGAAACTTAGGCAGACAATATAAGAGGTGACAGAAATGCACTAATTGGACAGAGTATTATCAGACTATGTAAGGACTTTTTATTTTATGATGTGAAAATGGAGATTTGGTGGAGAATTCAGAACAGGGAAGTAGCGTGATCAGACTCATAAAAATATCTAGATCTCTAGACTGTGAATTAAAAAGAACTATACTTCTTTCAGGTGCTCACATCAACTTCCTTACTAAGGTCTTCCTTTTCACCATCCTACCAAAGGTTTTGATCTCAGTCAATAGAAATGCAGAGTTCTGTTTGCCTTCATTTTATTTTGCCAGCTGTAGATATGTCCAGAAATGGATTTCTGAGGTATAATTCAAAGAGGGTTTTGCCTAAGTTTTTCTCTCTATGTATTTTATGGTATCAGGTCTTACAGCTAGATTTTTTATCCATTTTGAGTTTGTTTTTTGTACATGGTGTGAGGGAGTTGTCTAGGTTCATTTTTTTTTTTGCATTCCTTGGTCCAGTTTTCCCAGCACCATTTATTAAAGAGGTGTCCTTGTAAGTTTTTCACTCCTACATCAAACTAAAAAGGTTCTGTACAGCAAAAGAGACAACAGACAAAATAAAAAGAAACCCAACTAAGTGGGAGAAAAATTTTGCCTTCCACAAAAGTGATAAGGTTTGATAACAAAGATCCAGAAGGAACTCACAGAATTTAGCAAAAACAAAACAAGAAACCCAATAAAAAATGGGGAGAAGAACTAAAAAGACATTTCTCCAAAGAGGAAATACAAATGGCCAACGGGCACATGAAAAGATGCTCAACATCACAATCAGGGAAATGCAAATCAAAACCATAATGAGGTACCACCTTACAACAGTAAGAATGGGCCACATTAAAAAAAATGGCCAATAACAAGACCTGATATGGATGTGGAAAGAAATGAACACTTTTACAATGCTGGTGGAAACGCAAACTGGTTCAGCCACTATGGAAAGCATTGTGGAGAACCCTCAAACTAATGAAAATGGAACTGCCATTTGATCCAGCAATGGCTTTTCTGGGAAAATTAAATTCTATTCATAATAGCAACAGTAATGATATCACCCATTGTACAATACATCACAAACTATATGTACATTATTTAATTAATTCTTCTAGTATATATTTCCTGAGTGCTTGCCATTGCCAGATCATTCTACTTTCTGCAGATCGTTCAGTAAATAAGACCAAGTACATTCCATCAGGGAGCTGACATATTACCCAAAGGAGAACTCAGTACTTA
This sequence comes from Uropsilus gracilis, assembly GCA_004024945.1. NCBI lineage: Eukaryota > Metazoa > Chordata > Mammalia > Eulipotyphla > Talpidae > Uropsilus > Uropsilus gracilis. The sequence continues at coordinate 2,267 of PVHY01003410.1, forward strand.
CACAAAGGGACACCTGTACTCCCATGTTTGCTGCAGCACTATTTATAATTGCAAGGACATGGAAACAACCCAAATGTCCCAGAACAGATGAATGGATGAAAAAAATGTGATATATATGCACAATGGAATATTACTGATCAATTAAAAATGACAAATTTGCTGAATTTGAGATAGCATGGATGAACCTAGAAGAAATCATATTAGCAGAAACATGTCAGAAAGAAAAAGACAGAAACCAAATAACTGCTCTAATATATGTGATATATGGAGAACAAACAAAAGACCAGGAGGAAAAGTCAAAATAAAACTAACAACCAAACTAAACTACAAAACTTGGGGGAGGGGGAGATGAGTAGGAGCAGTCAGGAGGGGAGGTGGTGGGTGAATACATCCTGGGAAATACAAAGATGTGAAATACACACAAATTGATTATTTAAAAAAGAAAAAGAAATACAGAGTTACTTTTCTCATCCAAGGACTGAGCTTGATCTCTGTTTACATAGAAAACAACTTCAATAAGCCTGAGGACAACAAAGGAGGATGATCACCCCCCCATCACCACTAAAATCTGACAATTATACTTGAGAGCTATAAAATCTTCCATTATCTGTAGTTGTACAATTTTTTTCCACAGACTTGATAATGGCCAATATAAACAAATGAATTATAAAATTACTTACTGAATTTTCTATTTCTTTAATCATTTACTACCAGTTACTGTAAGTAGCCATTCCTTTTCTTCCATAATTTAAATTATAAATCATCATAGTGACATAAGATTCACTCTCTCCACATCTTCTCTAGGAAATCACATCTATACAAGGGATTTACGTGTCATAAAGACCCAGTGATTCTCAAATATAAATTCCCAGCTCCATCTGAGCTACAGATTTAAATTTCTGGCTCAAATCACTTCTCTGAACTTTAACCTGTATAGTCACTTAATTACTTATTTTGTTTTGCATGTTCAAGCGCTATCAAATATAATTTGTTGAAAAGAAACTTTTTTCTCAAAATTTATATTTTATGATTCCATCTCATTATGAGACAACACCATTTACCACATTGTAAATGAGGTACCTCAGGTTTCTTTTCTTCCCTCACACATAATGTCTATTCTTTTAGCAAATCTTTTCACCTTTACCTTCAAATGATATTTTGAATTTGATATTCCTTACTGCCTCTGTCATGACAAGCCTCCTTCACACCTCTGTTATCTTTCACCTTGACTGAAATAGCTCTCCTAACTACATTTTGTCTTCCATTCTTGCCAAGAGCAAGACAAAAACATTTTGTCTTCCATTCTTGCCAAGAAGAGTCAATTTCCATTTAACAAAGTGAAATGTGAAAAAATAATTCTGAAAGGCAACAACCATTAAATAATGTGGGTGTAGATGCAAAGTGACTAGAATTCACACTTTATTAATGAAAATGAAAAATCTCCTTTGGAAAGTGGTTTGCAGTTTCTTCTGAAGTTATAGTAGTTATCTGAGCTTGCAATATTATATCGAGCTTTTCACTAAAATTAAATAAAAATTAAACTCACACAATGCCTTCCTCCACTTCCTAGGGTGAACATATAATGGTATACCCATTCAACAGCACACTCACCAACAATAAAAAGGAACAAATGGTAATACGCTTGACAGTAAATATCAAAAGCATTATGCTAAGTGAAAGACACAGACCAGTATTATATTCTGTATGACTCCATTATATGCTATCCGGAAAAGGTGATAGAAAAAAGACTTAATGTATATGTGAATGGAGGGAGGAGAGGATTGCTGTAAAGTAGAACAAGCAAGTTTTTTGCAAGGATGGAATTGTATACCTTGATTATGGTGATACTTACACATTTATATGAGCATGTGTCAAAATACATAGAACTAAACATTCCAAAGGTGCAAATTCTGCATGTGTATTATACCTTAATAATTAAAATAGAAAATATACTCTGAGATATTTAATTTCATGTTTAAATGATGACAGTGGGGGCAGACAGCATGGTGGAATAGAGATTTTGAATCACCTTTATCCCTAAACACAACTAAAAAAAAAAGTAATATTTGCCCAAAGGAAGGTTTGAGGATTCACTACAGAATATCAAGACTTTTGCACAGAAATTTTACACTAAGGTTGTTACTTTGCTGTTGTGAAGGATATAAGGAGTTGAATGGGAAAATGGCTAACAAAGTGGATGCCCCAGTTCATGGGACAGACTGGGAGAAAGTCACTCACTGACATAACACGTGAGGTGAATTTTACTGAAGAGGCATTGTAGAAAGGCACTGCACATAAATGTGGACATGGGGCTGGTCTGGATAGCTAGGAGTTCCACAACCAGCACCAGTAAACAAAGTTCATCCATCCCTCCTCCTAGCAGAAGGGAACACGGAAACTTCAGGGGAGCACTACCAGTCTCAGTGGTAGGCCTACTAGCAACAGGCAGTACAAATGGGAGAGAAACCTTGACACTCCATTGTAAAGACCCAGATAAGCAGTTCTCCATATTGTATAACTCCAATCTCTCATACCATGGCAGTATCTGCTATTGCTAACCAACATGGGCACACAGCTTAGTTGGACACTCCTGTTGGGCAGTGCAGAACTAATTGAATGTCATGGCTTCAACCCCACCTGGCTCTCCTTCCCAATAAATGCAAAATTGATGGAACAGGACCTGAGCATATCAGAACAGGAAGGAGACAGGGTGGGAAGTCAGGATAAAAGAGGCACTGAACCAAGCTTATTTTGGAGAAGAGGGGAGACAGAGTCAATTAATCAACACTCATTTCTTGCCAAGATTAAGATCAAGTATTTAAGCCCTAGCTTTCTTCCTTGTCTCCAATTACTTCCAGACCAAACAAAGAGAAAAAAAATAAATAAACTAAACCCAAAGTGGTCTAACAACAAAACTCACACCTATGAATTGAAAAATATGAGCATATGATGGTGAAGAAAGGAAAACAAAGAAAAAAGAAAGGAAAAGATGAGGAAGATAAAGGGGAGAAGGAAGAGGAACAAGAGGAGGAGGAAATGTTCAGAGATAAATATAAAGGATATAGAAATATCTGTGTAACAAAAAGGCTAATGCAAAGATTTTAAAATAGTAATATTAAAAATGCTGAACGAGGTACAGCAATGTCAGTCAAAGACACATAGGCAGGTACAGGATCTTAGAACAAAGGTCCAAGAAAAAAAAATTAGTTTTTCACTATAGACATTGAAGATGTTAAAAGAACACAAAAGGAGACCCCGAATGAAACAAAGACAAATACCGAAAGCCTTTTATATAGAATTAAGATGGCAGGAGAGGGAATATCAGAAAGAGAGCAGTCAAAGTCAAATGTATAAGTCACCCAACTGGAAAAAGAGAAAGATTTGGGGGAAAATGAAGAAACTTTGAGAAACAGGTGACTAGCTTAGAAGAGGAAATATAAAAGTAATGGATATTTCCAAAGGTGAAGAGAGACTCTATTCAAGAAATATTATCTAAGACTGTTCCAAACCTAAGAAAAGACACAACACTGATGTTTAAGAAGCAGAAACAATGCAAAATGACAAAGAGACAAGTTATAATTAAGTTGTCAAAAAACAAAGATTACAAAAAAATACTGATGTGGCTAGATGCAAAAACAAAGTGATTTAAAGACTTTCACCATATTCCCTCCAACACCCAACAGGCAAAGACAGTGAAATGAAGTGTCACAATCCTAAGGGAAAAGGATTACAAGTAGATAATACCCTATTCTGTAAAATTATCATTCATTACAAATGTGAAAAGGTTTCTTATGCAAACAGAAGCTAATGGAATTTCCCACCACCGGACATGCACTATAGGGAATGTTGAAAAGAGTGCTTCTATAAGAGAGAGAAAACAAAACATCCTCAGCAAAGTGAATATAAGGAATACAGAATCAGAAATCTGAAAAGAATATCATGAATCAACAACAAAACACTAGAGGGGGAGAAGAAAATGTCAGAACCTGTACAGTTAAATGTCAGAGAGTTGATAACAGCTCATAAATGACTTTTTACACATTTTGTCATAATCCTCATGGAAACCACTAAGCAAAAATTTAGAATAGACACACAGAAGGAATGAAGTAACTGACTCACAAGGGAAAGTCAACCAAATGAAAAAGGGTAAGTAAATGGAAAAGGCAACAACAGAAAGATAATACAATTTTTAAAAATGACAATAAAGCCCATATTCAGTAATTACCCTAAATGTATGTTCTGAACTCACCAATTAATAGCTACAGAATGATAAGCCAGGTTTTAAAAGTTTCAGATATTTATACTTTGTGTACAAGAGACTCACTTAAAATCAAATGGCAAAAAGAAACAGTAAAAGTTTGGAGCAAGGTTTTAAAAACTAACAGTGTACAGAGAAAAGCAGTAAGTTCTAGTCTCCTGTCATATACACTGGACTTTCAAGGCCTAAAATGGCCTTGATCAGGCAGGTCCTAATCAGGGCCTAAAATGGACAGCATGTGATAATCAAGTAAACAAGTCATCAAGAAATTATAACTGCTCTTAAATATCATGCAACTAGCACAGGAGCACCTTGTTACATAAATCAACAATTAATAGAACTGAAAGAACATGAACAAAACTACAACTATTGTCAAAGAATTTAGCAGATTTAATTTAAGAATTTAACTTAAGATTTAATTTAAGAATTTAACAGATCATTTATACATAGGGATAGTTCATATAAATAGGAAGCTAATGAGGAAATAAAGAACTTTAAAGAAATATTGAACCAGATGATTTAGCAGACATTTATAGAACTCTCCATTCCAAAAGAAAAAGTACTCTTCTCAAGTACACATGGAGCATTCTTAGATCAATATGAAGGGACACAGAACATATCTCAGAAAATATATGAAAGTAGATATTATATCAAGCATATTTGAGCACCATAGCACATAGAGAGGAATTAACCACAAAAAGAATGAAACAAAACATATGGAGACTGACAAAGTTCTTATGGACAACTCTTGGGTTCACAAAGAAAGTAAGAAATATTTAGTGACTTTAAAAAATGAAGACACAAATCAACAGATGCTACGGGATGCTCTAAAAGCAGTGAATTGGAGAACTACATGGTGATCCAGGTACATATTGAAAAAAGCAAGAAAAATATCAAGTAAACACGAACTCTGCAGCTGAAGGAACTAGAAAACAAAGAATAAGTCCAAAACTCAGCAGAAGGGAAGAAATAATGAAAATTAAAACAGAAATAAAGGCAACAGAAAACAAATAACAATCTAAAAGATCAGTTCTCTGAAAATATAAAAGTGAGGAACCTGTAGCTAGACTCACTAATAAGAGAAAATTAAAATAAATAAAACCAGAAATAAAAGGTCCAATTACAAAAATAATACAAAGGAATACAAAGATCATAATAACCTACTATGAACATCTGTATATAAACAAACTGGACAACTTGGAATAAATGGACAGATTTTTAGATTTATACAACCTTCCAAGATTGAACCAGGATACCCTAAACAATCTAATCACAAGTTCAGAAATTACAAGAAAAACAAAATATTTCCTTAAGAGCAAAAGCCCAGAGCAAGAAGTTTTCTTCAGTAATTTCCACCAAATATTTGAAAAGGATCTAATACCTATTATATTCAAACTCTTGAAAAAAATGAAGCAGGTTGAACATTATTGAATATATTTTATTAAGCCAGTATTACCCTGATTTTCAAATAAAACACAACACAAGAAAGAAAAGTATAGGCTGATATCCCTGATGAAAATGGGTGGCAAAATCCTAGAAATCAAATACAGTAATAAAATAAGATAGCATTTTCATAATTAAGAGGGTTTCATTTAAGGGATCATGGTTGGTTCAACAAATGCAAATCAATCAATGCCATTCACCATATCAACAAAAAGATAAAAAAAATATGAACATTTCAATCAATACCAAGAAAGCATTAGATAAAATTATCAATGAAATAGGAATAAAATTCAGCTTAATAAATTAGAGCCATGTAAGATAAATTCATATTTAGCATCATACTCAATGAAAGCATTTCCTCTAAGAAAGAAGACAAGACACCTGCTTTCACTACTACTATTCAAAACAGCATTGGAAACTTTAGCCAGAGCAATAAGGCAAGAAAAAATGACTTGAAAGGAATTCGTTGCAAAGGAAATGAAATTATCACTATTCACAGATAATATGATATATACAGAGACTCCAAAAGATTCTCTCAAAAAACCCACACCATAATGAACAACTAATCATTAACAAACAAACATGGAGAAAAGAAAGCCTCTTTAACAAGTGGTGCTGGGAAATATGGACAGCTACATACAAAATAAAAATGAAACTCCACTGGTAGATATCAAATGCAAAGATATATTTGGGGACAAAATCCCAATGGCAAGGAAAACAAAAGTAGACTAGTAGATCTACATCAAACTAAAGAGTTTTTGCACCTCAAAGAAGCTATCACAAAAACAAAAATGCTACTCACAGGGCAAGGGAAGTTATTTGCACTTCAAAAGTATGATTAAAGGTTAATTTCCAAAAATTAAGTATGATAAAGGGCTAATTTCCAAAATATGAACTTTTAAGAAATCTAAAAACAAAACAAAAAAATAACCCAATAGAAAAATGACAACCTAAATGAACACTTATCTAAAGAAGACATTCATGTGGTCTACAGGCACAGGAAAAATTGCCCAACATCCCTTATTATAATGGTAATGCAAAAATAACAATATAGACATTAAGTAAAAATAACTCACCCTGTGAGAAATGGGCTATATAAAAAACAATGAAAACAACAAATGTTGGCAAGAATATGAGAAGGAACAGTCATCCATTCAGTATTGGTGGATATGTTGATAACTTAAAAATAACTTTAAAAATATAAAAAAGAAAACAGCAATCCTATATATTTCAGTGATACCTGTGTTCAGTATTTCCCCAAAGGGAATAAAATCATTAATAATGAAAGATCAATGCACTCTTCTGTTCATAATAGTACTATCTACAATTGTCAAGCCAAGAAACCAAACCAAGTACCCAACAACAGACGGCTAGATGAATTGTGGAACATATGCTCAGTGTAGAGCTACTCAACTATTTTAAAAATGTCTTTTGAAACAAAATGAATGGGTCTTGCTAATTGAAATGCCAGAAAGAGGCAGATATCATATGGTTTCACTTATGTGTGGAATAGAAACTTGCCCCCCCCCAAAAAAAAAATAGAGGCAAAATATAGAAAAAACAATTCTTAGTTTTTGTGACCAATATTTATTGAATATCAGAGGAAGGTTGTGGAGAAAGGAACATATGGGTAAGAAGAGATAGGACATTAGCACAGGTGGTCTGGTGGAAGGTACATGCGAGGGAGGAGTAGAAATGCAATTCCAAAGTGATACAGATGGAAACAACTGACAAATTAATCAAAAAATAAAACGGAATATTACTCATCAATCAAAAATGACAAATTTGACGAATTTATAACAACATGGATGTACTTAGAAGAAATCATATTAGCAGAAACAAGTCATAAAGAAAAAGAAACCAAATGGTTTCACTAATATATGGGATATAGTGAAAAAATAAACAAAGGACTTGAGGAAAAGTCAAAACAAGCTAAGCACCAAACTGAGCTGCACAACTTTGAGCAGGAGGGAAAAGGGGGGGAAGGGATGGGAGGGAGGGGGGGTTAAACCCCTGGAATTACAATGTTGTGAAATTTATATATAAATAATTTAAAAAATTTAAATTAAAAAATAGAGGCCAATCCAAAAATAATAATAATAAAATGAATAAATCAAACACTGCAGCACTAGAGTCAGACTGAAACACAAACTTCTTATTTACATACCCTAGCTTCAGCCTAGTTTCTGGCCTCATCTTGTTCTGAGAAGATGTGAAGTTAGTTCTCATCTCAGGAGATGGGCATTTTGTGTTCCCTGTCAGGTATGTCTTTGCTGGATGTTCCCATGACTCACAATTTATGGAATGTAGCTTCTTTGCTTAACTAATCCCCCTGTCTTCTACAGGTAAACATTCTCTATCTTCTTACTCTCTTTGTGACTCAGTACAATCTAATGTTTTAGTTAGCAAATTCTTTACCTGACTGTATGTCCCATTAAGAATGGACTTAGTCTTACTGTCTTATTTCCTGAACACTTAGAAGGGGGCTAAGAAAAGATTAATTAAAACACCATATTATTGGATATATATTTGAACAAATTGATATCCATTTGGAGACCCTATGACTATGTCAGAATATTTGCCCAGATATCTGAAATAACTGCTGAATTGATATGCATTTTCTAATCTGGGTCCCATGGTACTGCCTTGGAATCAAATGAGGCATGAAACACTTCCCTACTTATTGTACATGAGCTGAAAGGTTATCCAGTAGATAGAAATTTTTAAGTCTGAAGATTAAGATCTCAGCACTCTAATGCTGGCTCTAAGTCTATCTTCCCATGTGAACCTTAGGAACATAAGAAAAAAGTAGAACCAATTTGCCTCACATGATTGTACAGATGCATGATAAATTATATATATATACATATATATATATATATTTTGGCAAAAAAAAGAGCACAATTTCATTATTTTTCCCTTCTGATTTCTCTGATTCTATAATTAGGTTTCTCAGATTCAGTGATTATGGGATAATTAGGCTGTGGTTAATCATGATTGTCATGTGCATATAAGCATGCAGTTAAAGGGTTTAAGCACTCCTGAGGTGTAATAAGAGTGTTATTTAACTATATTATATTCCTACAGCTGATGAAGATAGGGTAATTCTTACTCAATAATGCATTTACAGCCTTAGTAAGATCCAGAGGTTCTTTCTATGGTACTGTATTTTATAAATTCTAGACAAATGAAAAAGTCAGACTGGAAAACACACCTAAAATTAAGATAAAATTGGTACAGGACAATAGAGTAGTCTGAGAGAACTGGTTGCTTACATTGTTGGTATGTAAGCAATGGTATTACGTGGGCAAGGATACTAAAGTAGATTAAACTCTTTAATTTTACTCTAGGTGGTTAAATTATTTGGAAACTGCTTTACTTATCAAGGGAACAAAAACAAATAGGCAGATACAAATTATCAAAAAGCTCTGAATTAACAATGCAACTTTAATAACTAGATTTTGTGGAAGATCAAGGCAATAACTGAACAATGTTAAGTTGATATTCCATCAGTTTTGGAGGATGTAATCATGGGCATAGGGTCATTTGGTGAGCTCAGGTAAGTCCTAAGAGTACATCAATCTTAGCACATCAGTGAATAAAAAAACAATGCTGTGAATAATTGTAGAAGAGTGTTATTTCAAAATCCATTGCTTAGTTAACATCAAATTAACTGCCAGAATTTTAGATTTCAGACATCTCTCCTGGATCAAGAGGAGACAAAAGGAAAATATTACCTTCTTTTTTTGCTCATATTTATTCATTGCTCTAGCCAGGAAAGTGTTCATTTCTAAATGGGGTTATAGTGTGCTTGATTAGTCTCTACATGATGTCAAACATCTGAACAAAACCTAGAAATCGCAACCAACTTTATTTTCTATAACAACTTACAGGTGAACACACCATTTTTCAAAATTGAGGGCTATTTGAGCTTCTGGATGTTATCCAATCTGATTCCTTTTCCACTGGGGGGCACTAAGTTTAAATTTGCTTTATCATTAGTCTTATTTTGCATTTCTACCATCTTGGCTGGTGGTACTAAAACATTGACATCTTCAGGTCCAGATCAAATACTCATAACTCATATCAACTCTATTTCCTTGCTGTGTCTACTATAAAAGTTTTTTTTTAATGTATTCTTTCTAGTATATGCTTTCTAGTATATTCAGTAATCCCTTTAAAGGTAATCACTTTATGCCACAGGAACTATTGTAATCATTTTATATGTAAATCACTGTATGTCATCTAATCTTCACACTGCAGAATGAAAATTAAAATGTTAAAGACAGGGAGATAAAACATTAGAGAGTTATAATATTCAGGGCAACAGAGTCCAAGAGAAGTCTAAAAAGTATTCAAAATACTTCTGTTTTAGACTCATAGCTTCCCTTCATATTGTGCTTTCATATGTTAAAACTCAAAATAATCAACAAATTAGATAGCCATACTCATGGAGCTCCAACTTTGCAAAAATATTCAAAAACTGGCTCTTTCTTTGGCTTCATTCAGTTCTGCCTAAGTCCATTCCTATTCATAACCTAACCTACAGATAATAAAAAAAAATACTTAAGAAGCTTTGAATCCAGGGGGCTTATAGTATCTTTTACTAATATAGTTGCAAAAATGAAAGTTTTAAATAAATTTACTAGGTTGTTTCAACCTTTACTTTTCTATGTCAGGTACACAGATACTGTGTTTCATTCACTTTGTATTGTTTTCAAACTGTATAGTTTTATCCCAGTTAGATTTCAGGAGGTTTTCTGGTATTCTAGTTCTATGAAATTTTCAATTCAGAAAGTTTCAGTTCAAGACTGAAGATCCCTTAAGAACTAAGGGGGGAAAAAAGCATCTCAAGGGGGCTTTAGAGAGAGGTATAAATTAATGCTTTGCTTTTTAAAAATTAGAGTCTGTCTCCATACACTTCAAATACTATAAAATATTGAGGCAGTAAAAACACAGTGACATAGTGTAAACACCTTTACAGAAAGGACAAATGGATCAGGTTCATGGATATGCTATAGGATGACTATCTTTTTGCACATAGTTCACATGGCTAAGTGGAGGAATCAGAAATAGGTTTATCTGATACTATCATAGAATCAACCATGTCCAGAAATTTGCTATTTATGAAATATCAAGTCTACAGGAATCATTTAACAACGAGGATTCAATCAAGAAAATACATAGCTATATGTGATCATTTTCTTTTTACTTCCCATACCATATTTTCTTTGCACAGAGGCTACGCCTCAGCTTATCATGATTGTTTTTATGTGGGATGATCCAAGTCATCATCTCTCAAGAGTCTCACCCCTTAGAATGATGTTGCTGATAGCTTACTATGTTTTACATTACTATCTACCACTATAGCAACAGATCTCGATAACTCTGACTTCCAGAGGTATCCAATTTTATCCTATGTGAGGTAACAATCTCTCTTCCTTTGCTAGTTGAGATTTTCACTGCTGCCAATTCCTTTGCCTAATGGTTCAGTGAAATAAGGAACCCAAAATATACAAGTGGAACACTGACCTTCTGATTCACTGCAAGCATTTTGTCTTCCTTGGTAAATAGAGAAGGAAAGGCAGGAAGGACAGTTACTATTCTAAATAGAAAACAGTTTGAAATCCAGACTCGCCATTTTGCAGTTCTTTCTTTCTCTGGACTTTTCTCAAAACACTCAATCTTACAGGTCATTTTGTAAATAGAAACTTTCAAATATGATGCCTATTGATCTAGAATCTAAAGAGTTCCTCCAGTGCTGTACCTATTCTTATTAAAGGCAGTAAAGGGTACAACAATTTGTCTTTCAGCTTGGAGGCAAATTGCCTAACTATACCCTAGATTCAGTTAACCCTTAAAAGTTCTAGAGCGGTCACATAGGCCCCTGGGTAGTTGAGGTTTTTTACTTCTATTCTCTGATAAGAATATATCTCAACTGCTTAGTAGGCCTTATTGGCATAACATCATAACTTAAAGACCAACATGATGTAATGTTATGACAAAATGATTAAGATTGTTACATGCCAAGTTTTCACAAGAAATTCAGAAAATTGTTAAGACTCAAGTAATAGAGTAGTAAATTGCTTCCCCTAAAAGATGGAAGAAATCTGTATCTGATGGACTTTACTAATGGGTATAAAATGAAAAGACATTTTCCAGATTACTACCACAGATGCTAGAGTCTCTGTTAATTTGCTCTAATAAAGAGATAATATTTAGAACAGGAGCTAAAGTTAGAGTGCAACCTAATTAAATGTGTGAGAATACAACCTAATTCTCTAAGACATGTCTTCTGCATAGACCAAAATAGTAATTTTAAATATTGTAGGCATCACTCTTCCATATTTCAGTACCATTTGATGCAACTAATACTACTTTGAGTATTTGATAGTACTAATTTCTTAAAAAATGCATTATTGTTTTTGGTTTACTATTTTGTCATTCTATAATGTGTGCCTCTTGTTTCAGGAAGGGAGGGTAGAGTTCTAAAGGTTTTCAGTTGGTCCTTCTTACCACAAAAGGCCACAACCCATTGTTGTTCAAGAAGTGAAAGTAGAGGGTTATCTAACATTATAGTGTATCTGTTTCAGCTACACATTCAGGAATTAAGATATGGCAGTGTGGGTATTAATATTATCTGGTTCTCTTTAAGATGGACTGAAAAAATAATTATCATATTTTGATAATTTTGATGGGATTTCTCCTGATGAAGCAATAATGGAACTTGAATTCTCTAAGGATTAATATAGCCCACATCTTAAATATTTGAGTCATCTCTTAAATTTTTAACTATTTCCCTTTCCCTCTAAGTTGGCCGCAGTTTCCTTTGGGGAAGAATGGGTAAAATATTTGGGATATTGAGTCTTTAAATAAAGGTACTTATACACTCCCTTTTATTTGAAGAATTCTGAATCTGTTAACTGGCTTAAGGCCGAGAAGTGACTAAAGGAGCAAGTGGTAAATTATATACTTTTCAACATCCTACTTCCATAAATGGAACAAAATACTTGAATTAATATGAATAGAATGCTCTATAGACAAGTTCATGGGAAACAAAATGATCAATGTTGGGTAAGATTTTTGGACAGGATTAAGTTAGAAAAGTCTAATATTTAATGCATCTTGTAGTTATAATGTCTTATTCATTACAGTAACCACAAAGATAATCTTCACAAATAAAATCATAATATAAAGTTATCTGCCATAAACTCATGTCGATTTATTTTTATTTTTAATATAACATACTTATATATTTTTACATCACATATACCCTGAAGTTCTCCCATCACCTTGTTACCTCTGAACCATCATCTTAATATTTTGCGCTCATCCCACCCCAGCTTTAGTTTTGCCTTCAGTTTGTTCATTTTAATTTTTTTCTTGTCCTTTGTTTGTATATACTGATTCTAGGTGAGATCATCTAGTATTTCTCTTTTTCCTTTCTGACTTATTTCTGCTAACATGTTTCCCTCTAGGTCTGTTATCAAAAATAAATCAAATTTGTCTTATTTGATTGATGAATAATATTCCATGTGTAAATATACCACAGCTTTTTGATACATTAATATGTTTGGGAGCATCTGTGTTGTTTCCATAGTGTGGCTGTTGTGAATAATGCTGCAATAAACACTTGAGTAGAGGTGTTCTTTTGAATTAGTGTTTTGTTGTCCTTTGGTTAGATTCCCAGAAGTGGAATTGCTGGATCGAATGGTAGTTCCATTTCTAGTAGTTTGAGAGTCCTCCAAACAGCTTTCCACAGTGGACTAGTGTGCATTCCCATCAGTCATGTAAATGTTTCTTTTTCCACATCCACACCAACATTTTTTTAAAATATATATGGGCCATTCTTATTTTTATAAGGTGACATCTCATTGTGGTTTTGATTTGCATTTCCCTGATTATTAGTGATGCTGAACATTTATTTTTTTATATTCCTATTGACCATTTGTATTTCCTCTTTGGGGAAGTGTCTTTTCAGTTCTCCCCATTTTTTGACTGGGCTTTTTGCTTTTTGTTAAGTTGTGTGAGTTCTTTGTGGATCTTGATATCAAACCCTTATCACTTACATGGAGAGCAAAAAAAAAATTCCCATTCCACTGAGTGTCTTTTGTTTTATATTGAGTGTCTTTTGGTTATTGTATTTTGTGCTGTACAGAAGCCTTTTAGCTCAATGTAGTCCTATCTCTAGATGTGTCCTGAAAGTGGTTTCTGAGGTGTAAATCTTGGAGTGTTTTACCCATATCTTCCTCTACTTATTCTATGGTTTAGGTCTTACATCCAAGTTTTCTATTCATTTTGAGTTGGTTTTTATACATGGTGTGAAAAGTCTAGATTCATTTTTTTTTTTTTTTGCATATTGCAGTTCCATTTGTTGAAGAGACTATCCTTGTTCCAATGTATATTCTTTGCTCCTTTGTCACAGATTAGTTGACTATATATATATATGGGGTTTTATTTCTGGGTTTTCAACTCTCTTACAATGGTCCATATGCCTGTTGGTTCCAGTATCATGGTGTCTTAATTATTAAGGCTTTGTGGTACAATTTAAAGTCTAGGAATGTAATACCTGCAATCTCTCTCCTCTTAACCAGGAGAACTTTGATTATTTGAAGTTTATTTATTGTTCCAAATGCATTGAATCTGTGAATTGCTTTTGATAAAATCAAAATTTTGATAAAATGGCCAATGACAATGTTAATTCTTCAATCACTTAGCAGGGGATGTCTTTCTATTTCTTTGTGTCTTCGATTCCTTTTAACAATGCTTTGTAAGTCTTCCATATCCATTGTTAAGTTCATACCTAGGCATTTAGTTTTTGTTGGTGCAGTTGTGAATGGGTAGTTTTCTTTATGTCTTCTTCAGACTGATTTTTTGCATATAATAAGGCTACTGATTTTGTGCATTGATTTTGTAGCCTGCTACCTTACTGGTTTATGATTTTCCTTAAGCTTTCTGTAGAATTCTTAGGATTCTCTCCATATATTATCATATCATCTGCAAACAGTGATGTTTTATATCTTCTTTCCCTATTCAAATTCCTTGTATGCCCCTTTCTCGCCTAATTGCTCTACCTAGAACTTCTAGAACTATATTGAAAAGAAGTGATACTAGTGGAAAGTCTTGTTTTGTTCCTGATCTCAGAGGAAAAGCTTTCAGTTTTTCTCTATTTAGGAAGAAATTGACTGCGGGTTTATCATATACTACTTTCATATGTTAAGGTATGTTCCTTCTATCTCAAGAATTTCAAATACCTTCATTATAAATGGACGTTGAACTTTGTCAAATGCTTTCTCAGCATCTATTGATATGATCTATGATATGGTTTTTTTGTTGATGTGTTGGATTACATTAATGTTTTTTTAAATTTTAAAATTTTATTTACTATTATTATTTAAATCACAACCTCAGTAAATGGTTTTTGGGATACCTCCTCTCTCCCTCAGGTGCCCCCTCCATTCTCTCACAGCCCATTCTTTGTTGCTTGCTAGTCTGTGTTAAGTCCATTAGTCTCTTTCTTTGCTCTGGTAGTGTTCTTTCATTGGGTGAGGAACTGTGTTCTTGGAACCAGGCGAGCTTTGATAGTAGGTTTTCAGGCTTAAGTTTGTGTTGAGCAGACAGTCTATATTTATTTGTGGTCTGCCCATGCTTTCTCGTTGGAGGTTGTCTTCTCCAATCCCATTTCTGTTGTTTTACTGCTTTACCTTATGGTTCTGGTGTCAGATTTAGGGGGTCTCACCCCCAGCCAGTGTTGGTGAAGAAGTTTCTCTGTGGCATTTGCCCCCAGGTCCCAGCCCAAGGGGGGAATTGGTATGGCACATACATGGACACCTGGGTCCCACCCCTAGATAGGGAGGTAGCGGTGCCGGGCATGCAAGCGGGCATGCAAGTGGGGGGCCGGGCAGGATGCACCTTCCATTTTACTCTCCAGTTAATCTTCAGGAAGAGCAAGAACATATATAGCACAAACCCCATCACAAAACGGGTGAGGGACCAGGCAAATATCCAGCCCACAAACTTGAGCTGGATATAGTGGAGGTACAATCCAGAGAACAAGTGCATGTGAGACAAAGAAGCAACTATGGAAACACAATGTCACGAAGCACACCTGTGAGCTCACCGGGTCTGGAAGACCCAAGACCTCACCGCAGAGAAGTCTTCTAGGACAGCAAGGCACCCCTCCCCACATTATATGAGAGGAGAAGAAGACCAAAGACTGGGGGCATCGGACCCACAGCAAAGTTGCACGCTGATGCAGAGGAGATGATCTACAATGGCCATTCACAGATGCCTGTATCCATGATTACATTAAATTTATTTTCAGGTGTTGAATCATCCTTGTTTCCCTGGATTAAACCCCACTTGGTCATGGTGTATTATCTTTTTGCTACATTGTTGGATTCTGTTTGCTAGAATTGTGTTGGAAATTTTTGTATCTGTGTTCCTTAGGAAGATTGGCCTGTAGTTTTCTTTCTTTGTGTTACCTTTGATTTTGGTATTAGTATGATGTTGGCTATGGAATGCATTTGGTAGTATTTCTTCTTTCTTTGTTTTTTGAAAGGGTTTTTGTAAGATAGGTATCAGTTCAACTTTGAATGCCTAGTAGAACTCATTTATAAATCCATCTGGTTGAGGACTTTTATTTTCAAGTAGAATTTTTATTACTATTTCAATTTTACTGCTTGAGAATGGTTTATTTAGACTTTCTATTCTTCTTTACCCAGTTTTGTATGAACATATATTTCTAAAAATTCATCCATCTCAAAATTAAGTTGTTATCATATAGATGTTCATAGTAATCTCTCATTAACCTCTGTATTTCTGCTTTGCCTATTGTAATTTCTTCTCTATTTTATGATTTGATTTATTTGCATTTTTTCCCTTTATTTCTTTGTGAGCAAAGCTAGGGATATACCTATTTTGTTTATATTTTCAGAGATCTAACTTTTTGTTTAATTGCTCTTTTGGATTGTCTTTTTTTGTCTCTTTCATTTATTTCTGCTTGTATTTTATTATTGTCTTCCTTCTACTTGCTTTGGATTTTTTAATTGTTCTTTCTCCAGTTCTCTTAGATGTGGTATCAGTTTCTTTATTTGGGTATTTTCTTGTTTTCTTGATATGGGACTGTATTACTATATATGTCCCTCTTATTACAGTTTTTGCAGCACCCCATATGTACTGGAAGGCCATCTCCTTCTTGGCATTCATCTTGAATCTTTTTTTACTTCTTCTTTGATTTCCTCATTAATCCAGTGGTTTTTCATTAACTAGGTGTTCACTCTCCCTGAGATGTGAGCTTTCCTTTCCTTCCATTCATTATTGATTTCTAGTTTGATGCTTTTATGATGTGAGAAAATCACTGGTATGATTTTAATCCATATAAATTCATTGATGCTGGTCCTTTGGCTCAATGCATGACTGATCTTGGAGAATTATCCATGTGCCCTTGAAAAATATTTGCATTCCTTTTTAAACTGGGTGCTGTGTCCTGTAGATGTCTATTAGGTCCATTTGGTCTAGGCATTTGTTTAGGTTTACTGTGTCCTTTCCTTTTTGTCTTGTTGAGCTGTACCTTAATGGGAGTGGAGTGTTGATGTCTCCTATTACATACATAATTTCTTTAATATCTTTTTTTCAATCTTTATCCACATTTAACAGTTAGGTGTGTTTCCTGAAGACAGCAGAAAGTTGAATCCTGTCTTTTAATCCATTCTGCTACTATGTTTCTTTTTATTGGTGAGTTTAGTTCATTAAAATTTAGGATGATTATTGATAAGTGGCAGTCTGTACTTACCAATTTATTCTTTTTTTGTGTGTGGTTCAATTGTTTCCTTATTCCATTCTTCTGTTCATTCTTCCGTTGGTTTATATTTTAAAGATTTTTTATAGTATTTCTTGTAGAGGAGGTTTGGCTGTGGAAAAGTTTTGGAGATTTTGTTTGTCTGAGAAGGACCATATTTTTTCCTCATAGATGAAGGAGAGCTTTGCAGGATAAAATATCCTTGACTAGCATTTTTTATCTAGGAGTTTTTTATATACCTCCCTCCATTTGCTGTTGACTGAGTGTCTCTTCTGAGAAGTTTGAGGTGAACCTAACAAGTTTGCCTTTATCGGTTACCTGTTTTTTGTCTCTTGGTAGCTTCATTATTTTTTTCCTCATCTTGAACTTTAGATATTTTGAATATTATATGTCTTGCTGTAGTTTTCCTTTCATTAAGGTAATTTGGTGTCCTAGCTTCTTGTAGGTCTATTTTCTTTTCTTTCTTCAGATTTGGGAAATTTTCTTCAATTATTTCTTCAAATATTTCATCAGTCCCTTTGTCTATCTCTTCTCCTTCTAGTATTCCAGTTACTCTGGAGTTAGCTTTTCTCAGGTAATTAGATATTTCTGAGTGTTCATCATTTTTATCCTTTGCGTCTCTCTTTTGTTCTCTGTTTCTGTCCCCCAGACCCTCCCGTCACCCTGGCTTAGGAGTGAATCTTCAAGAGTGCTAATTCTTTCTTACATTTTTTTCTATTCTTTATTCTTAGCTTTTTCTGGTGCTCTTTATTTCCTCCATTGTTCTGTTAGCTTCCATCTTTTTATTTTTAAAGGACTCATTTTATTAATTAATTTATTTATTTTAATTTTTTTAGGACTTGTTTTAATTTCCTAATCAATGGATCATGCTTTTCATCTTATTCCTTTCCTTTTCTGTTTTCTATATTAAATCTTCCAGTGTTTTGATTCTGATGGTTCTGAATTCTTTTTCTATCAGGTCATAAATTTTTCTGCACCCATGTTATTTATCTCCACAGACTGGCATTCTTTCTCAGGTGCATTGCTCTCAGGGGGATTAGATTGGTTGTGATTTTCCTTTTCCTATAGTTTGATTTCAGGTTTGTTCTGCCCATGGTATGCTGGTACCACTCATGCCAGTGGGTATTATATCTTTCTGGTAGTGCCAGAATATACTTCTGTATTTGCTGAGTTCATGGTAGTTGGTGGGCAGGAGTAGAGTGGAGGTGCCTGAAACTTCTTCCTCGGGTCTTCTTGTCTGGATCTCTGCTAACAGTATCTGAAGATTCCAGGACTAGGGTGGGATGTTGGTGTTTCAGGACTGGAGCTAGTCCAGGGTGGAAGGTGCTGCTAGTGTGCTTGGTGGGATCGTCTTCCCATGGCATGTTGTGCTATGTCAGGGTCCTTCCCTGCTGTGACTGAGGACTGAAACATACTGCAGAGGTGGGCCAACATGAGGAAGTGGTACCTAGGCCTATGCTCACCACATCTCAGATAACCCAGTACAGCACACTATTTCAGAGGTCTTTCCTGCCATGACCAAGTGCTAGGATGCACTGCTGAGGTGGGGCAGAATGTGGCATCTTTGGAATGTGCTCACCAGTTCCTGGATTATCCAGCACAGTGTGCTGAATTGGGGGTCTTCTCTGCTGTGACCAAGGCCTGGGGGAGAGGGGTGCTGTGAAGTGGGCCACTTCATGGAAGTCCATAAGCTAATATTTGAACAGACAGAGCTTATATGGCTAGTGAGAAAATATTCCTAAAAATCTCAATTCTGGCCAATCATTTTTCAATTTTTTTTCATACAAATTGCACATGCATTTTTTTAAATTTACTTCTACCTATTGTTATTTGGTATTCATTTTACCAAGCTCCTCTAGTCCTAAGTTTGAACTATTCCAAAAATGTTTTTAACTTGTTAAAAATATTTTGTTTCATATGGTAATATTACAGCTCATGATAAATAAATTGCTTTATTTTCAATTTAGGAGAGAGTATGGGAAAAGATACCTCACACTAGCATTCAGTAATAAGCAGCAATCTTCATTCGTTGAATCTAAACTAATAGGTATCCAATATTAAGAGAGCATAAGACTTAAGTATGGGTCAACTTTTTATTCATTCTATGTAGTTGGTGAAATCTATGTTAGAACATAATAGTCTCAGGATAATTTTCCTCTTCAAATTCATAGAACAAAGTTTTTCATACTTAAAAATGAATAAAGGTAGAATGAAATCCTCATCTTCACAGATGATCTATAATAATAGTGATATGCACTTTGTGCAAACCTATTAAAATGAATAATGGGGCCCTGGTACACCATTCAAGTCATTTTACTATGGGAAATAACTCCTCAAAAATGCATATAAATCTGGAATTCAATTAATCATCTCATACAATGGATCAGTCTCTTGCAATTTCTATTCTAATATATTTTTTTCTTTGAATAAAATGTAGCTGTCATTGGAAAATATCAAACCAGCAATTTTTAACAAATACATATAGATTTGTAATTAAAACCAATAAAATATATGATGAAATATAAAAGGTAGAGAGCTAAAATCCAATTAAAGTTATCATAGGGAACAATGCTGAGTTAGTTTTGGGCAGAGTACAACACATTTGATTTTTAACAAAATGCATTAAGGATTTTAATAACGAAATTTAACATGGGATTTAATGGTGCATTCAGCCAACAGTTAATATAAGGAAATTGTAGCAGCCATTAGAAAATACCAATGGTTATCTAATATACTTTATTAAAGTAGTCAGGTACACTAGATGCTGATTTATAAAAATACCTAATGGATCTAAAGGAGAAAAGTTTGGGCTTGAAAAGCATTTTATGCTAATGCCAAACTATGTAATATTAGGTAATGAGAATATGAGAGAATTAGGTTATCAAGGTTTTGGGGGGTAAATGGTCAAATGTTATTCTTAAGTAATTAATTAAATAAAAAGCTAGGTTTGAGTAATGTCATAATGGTTAATTTATTTATCCTATTTACTTATTTTTGGGGGATAACTATGATCTCATAGTTTAATGCTGAACTCATGGAACTATCCAACTAAATAATAAGTAAAAATACTACAACTCAACTAATATAACACATTTTGGTATGATTAACTCCTTCAGTCCTTTTCTTGACTGATCTGGAGTAAATATGATTCAAACTACTCATAAAACTGTTTCTATAACTATGGAGACTTCTGAGAAATCATGAAATTAAAATTGATAAAAGGAGTGTTCAAAATGGGGTCAGTTTGTCTGTAGGAGAGTAGAACTTAGGCACTTTTCTGTGCCTGAGTATTTGGTAACCTTAGTTTACTAGCATATATATTACCTTCAGCAAACTATACATACTACCCTCACTAAAATAGTACTGGGGCAGCTGGAATTGGGATGTTTTGAAGATTACGAAAACCTTTCTCAAAAACTGGCTAATGCTATTAGATTGATTTCGATTCAAAGATTACAGCCTATCACTGCATTAGCTTTCAGGCACTTCTTTTTCTTCCATGTTTTTTCTTTCTTCTTTTTGAGAATTTAAGTAGTTTACCTATAGGAGGTAGCTTTCACTATATAAGTTTTATATTTTTTTCTTTCACACCAGAACATTTGAATGGAATTTCCAAGTGGTGTTTTTAAATTATTATCCCCTAAAGACCGTCAATGAAAGTCATGTGTTCACTTGTAGAGGAGATTCTGACTTATTGATAAATAATTCTTTAGCATAACTAAAATGAAAACGTTGGACTCATCATCTAATAAAGCATCCCTTATTACAATCTAAACTCTTTGATCTATTTGTGAAGATCTGAATTACCTACTGAATAATTAGTATTATTCCATACCACTGATATTATAAATAAGAATTATAGTATACAAATTAAATGACATGCTATTACCTGTTTCATGACCTGCTGTAGAAGAATATACTGTGGTGATTTTGTTGTTCTATATACCTCTTCTAATAGGAATTGGAAAATAATATTCCAATTATGCAAGATCACAAGAGTTATATTCATGCATATCTACTTTCAGTCCTCGAATTTTCTGAAGTACTTATTATATAAGAAAGGATATAGTATACTGAATTAGTTTCCCATTGCTTCTATAACAGGTTGCCATAAATTTAGTGACTTAAATAAATTTAAGTTAAATTCAGAGGGTAGGAGTAGTAAGATGACTCCTGAGATACTAGGTTATATTAGTTATCCTAATCCACATAACACAGCTAAATTGAAGCAGAACAAAGCCAGTAATTCCAGAAGGAAAAACAGACAATAACAATACACATGAGGAAGAAGAGGGACCTAGGAGCAGTGAAATAGGCCAAAAAAAATGACCCAGGTGGAAACCATGAGTTTTGATGTCCCTGTGAGCCCTACAAGCATAAGAGCAGACTTGCCAAGTAGTCACAGTACATACAATAGATTCCAGTGAGCTCTGGGATGACCTAGGAGCAGATGTCAAGCCGTGGAGCAGTCTTTGTCAAGGGTTGGATTTTACAGGCCCCAGCAGAGGTGATGGCAGGGTCTGGTCCCCAAGCATAGTGGATCTTGGAAGAGCAAGCAAAAGTGACTGTTGGAGAGAGAGTCCCATGGATAAGAGTGTGATTGATTATTCCTTCAATGGGATTGACACTAATGAGATTAACAGCTACACTGAATAATCTGATCAAATGAAAGGAAATCTATAAAACTATTAAGGAAATTGATATAATCAGAACACTAAAGGCAAAATGGCAGTAGTAGATACCCAAATATCAACAATCAATCTGAATATCATGTTCTGAATTCATCAGTCAAAAGGGACAAAAGGGATAGTGTATTCTGGTTGGATATGAAAACAAAATTCAGCTTTCTACTTTCTTCAAGAGATTTGTTATGATCCAATGATACACAGAGATACAAAGGGAAAAAAAGGCACAGACAGTGATACTTACATGAGCTAAAATAAACTTTCAGCTATTCAAAGTAACAGAGAAAAGGATGGGTATTTTGAAATTATTAAGGGATAAATGTCAATAAGAAGATCATAACACAGCAATAGATATGCACCAAATAAAGGATTATCAAAATATATATGACAACTATTAATAATACTGAAACAGAGATTGGCTGCATCACAATAGTGATAGGTGGCTTCAATATCCTACTTAGATTAAAAGATGAATCAATACACAAACAATAATCTTAAGTAAGGAATTAGAACAGCTGGATTTGTCAGCTACTTATAGTACAATTCATCCTCCAAAACTGAGGATACAGAATGCCAATATATTCAAAATTATTGGAATCATATTATGTATCTTCTCTGATCATAATGATATCAAACTAGATATCCAACTTAAAAAGTCAGAAAATCCTCCAAGAAGTGGAGACTGAAAAATACAACATTGAATGAGTTCTGGGTTATAAGGAAATAAAATAAGAAATTTAAAAATACCTGGAAACAAATGAAAGTGGTAACAGAAATATCAGAACTTGTTGATGCAGCAAAATCGGTAATAAGAAGGAACTATATAGCAATGCAGATCATACCAAGGAACAAGAAAATATTTAAATAAATAGCATTGCAACCTAAGGAACAAGGGAAAAAATGAAACCAAAAGTTGAGAGAATTAAAACAGGAAAAATTACAGAATAGGTGAAATAGAAGTAAAAAGAAATTCAAAAGAATTTTTAACCTCAAAAGCTATTTTTAGAAAAAATAAACAAGGCACAAAAACCTCTATCTAGAGTTATTACAGAGAAGGGAGAAACAAATGAAATCAGAAATGTAATAGGAGAAATTACAAAACACATCTTAGAAATATATAGGCTTTTATGGCAATACTATGAAGAGCTTTATACTAATAAACTGAAAAATTTGAAAAGGAAAATATTTAGAAGCATATAACCTTCAAAACTGAATCAGAGAGAACTAGAAAACCTAAACAGACTGATGACAAGCAAGGTAACTGAACACTGATCAAAAGTATTCCAAACAACAAAATCTCAGAACTACATGGCTTTTCCAGTAAGTTCCACCAAAACTACAAATAAGAACTAATAACCTATCCTTCTCCTATACTCTTCCAAAAATTGAGAAAAAATTTATGTTCCCAAAGAGATTTTATAAGGACATTACTCTAATACCAAATTCAGACAAGTACATCTCCCCAAAACAGACCAATATAGCTAATGAAGACCAATATAAAATTTTGCAACTAAATCTTAGCTAATCAAGTTCAATAATATATTAAAAGATTCCTATTTCATGATGAAGTTGGTCATGAAAGTAAGATTTATTCCAGGAACACAAGGATGGTTTAACATGCGCAATCAAACATTCTAATTCACTATAGCTACAAAAGGAAAGTCAAAAGTCATAGAATCACTTCAATATATATAGAAGAGATATTTGACAAAATTAAACCATCATTTATAATTTTAAAAAACTTAGTAAAAGGGGGATAAAAGAAATATAGCTCATCATAATAAAGGTGCTAGATACCAAACCCATAGCTAGATTCACACTCAATGGTAAGAAAATGAAATCATTTCCTTAAGGGTATGATTTCCTTAAGGAATACAATCAGTATATAGTTTTGGAAGTTCTAGCTAGAAATATTAGGCAAGAGAAAGTTACACATAAAAGCAACACAAGTGATACAAGAAAATGAAAACTATTACTATTTGATAATTTGCAAAAGGGACCCATTGGGATGTTTAAGCAAAGCATTCTATAATTATACTTCTATTTTATGAAGGTTATTCTGGCTATAGTAAAGAAAATATATCACAGAAATAAAATAAGATTGGGAAAAGAAAGCAAATTCAAAAAGACCTTTTTTTTAGAGAATTGCTATTCCCTGTACATTTCTAAAGGTCATTTTTCAAATTGTAACTCTAATTCTATTTTAAACTATTTTCCTGTTCAAAGCTAAACAAACCTCTTTCCTGCCTAGGCTCTGACGAAAGTTTCTCTGTTTGCTTGAAATACTTCTTTCCCTCTCAACTTGGGAACTTTAGAAATCCCCCTCACTTACACTTGAAAATCAGTGTAAGTTTGTCTGGAACTCCAAAAATGATAGGTCTTCTGTTACAATTATAATAACTGACACCTCTTCGTTGAGATATTTATTAAACTTCTAATATATATATATATATATTTTGTCTTCCAGCCTGAGGGAGTGGTGAGCAAAGTCTTGTTGAAGGGTACTTCTCCAGGATTTAAACAAGTGCCTCTATTCCACATTCAAGTATTGAATAAATTAATCAAGGAAAAATGTAAAAATCAGTGCATTAAATATAATAAATTGGATCAGAAAACCATTTATTCAGCAAAAATTATGGAAATTCCAACTCATAATAAAGAAATATTTGGATTCTATCCATTTAAATTATTATAGTTCCATTATTTTAAAATGTTTATTAAAGTTAAATGTAAAAACAAAAAATGTACATATCCTAAATGTGTCTCTTGATGAATTTTCTTATTAGAGAGACTCACATAACCAGCATTTGGATAAAAAATGAATATTTTCTGTTTTCCAGAAGCATTTAGTCACTGCTTGGCACCTGCAAGAGTAACCTAACCTCTATCCAGATTGCTAACAACATATCTGAGCTTTGCCTAACTTTTTTACCTTTTATTCCATAGAAGGAATCATTATGCGTGAATTTTAGTATGCTCATCTCTCTCCCCCTTGATATCAGTATTTTAAAATTTAAAAACATAACTATAATTAATTCAATTTACATATTTAAATATATTTGAAGCATAAGCTTCATTTTTATTCAAAGTTCTATAGCAACTCACTGTTATCCCATTGGGTATACAAAACAGATTTATTTATTTTTATGCTGATAGACATTTAGTTAGCTTCCCATTCATGAAACTCAAACATATACTCATATCTGTTATATAAATAGCTGGCAATGGAATCACTGGTTATGTATATGTTCACCTTGAGTATATACTGCTAAATAGTTTCTTATGTCATTTTTATTCCACCAGAAGTTTATGAAAATTCTGGAGGTTTCATATATTCTCTGATACCTGGTGATTTTTATCTGTTTGATTTCAGTCATTCGATGTCCTGCAAAGTAAAGTATTACATTGTGGCTTTAATTCACATTTATCTGATGACTAACAGAGGTGACATTTCATTGGCTATCTGTGTTCTTTGTGACTTATCTGTTTGAAATTTTTAGCCCATTTTTCTAGTAATTGTGTGTTTTGCTAATTCATTTGCACAAATTTTTTATATAATCTTAGGACTCTGCTGTTTTTAAGAGGAAACAAATGACAAGATTAATGAGCATATTTGAGATGATTTTGAGAAAACTTCAAAACTAAGATAAGTTTTAAAAAGTTAATATACTGGATTAAAAAGTGAGGCAATTTAGTAGATGAAAAATACTCAAAAGTTGTGTTAGTTACTTTCACTTCTAATTCTTTAAGAATAAGCACTGATTTTTACTGAGAGCTAGGTATTACACTGTTTTGCATCCATTACATTTAATTCTTCCAATCCTATATGAAAATTTTTTGTAAGTCCATTCTAAAGAAGAAAATAGAGGTAAATTTACCCAAGGAGACACATTAGAACTGAGACTGCTGACTGCATGATTTATGTGATAAATATCACATTATAGAAAATGGTAATCTGTCTTTCAAATACACAGACCCAAGGATGAACAAAAAATACTTGACAGAAAACAGGTTCTAATAAAAACTGTTTTGAAAAAATTAATGTATTTATCTTGAAAGAGCAAAGTTCACCTAAATTAATGCTTTTTTAAGTACACAAATAACTTTAGGGAGAGAACATTTCCCTGCAAACCAAAAGATATAGAAGTGGATACATATTGAGGCATGGAGGATTTCAGTTATTAACCATAATAATTTCCCTAGTAATCATTGATAGCAATTCATAGTTATTGAGTTTAAAATTCAAAGTCTAACCTTATTAACTTATTGTTTAATATTCCCTGTATTTTTCTACAAAGTCCAACAAATTTCTGGGTTCCATGTGTACTTTTGTGTCTTTATGATTTTTTTATACGTAGAATATTCTAACTCATCTCTATTTCATAGGTGTTACTCTTTTTACAAAATACTGTTTAAACATAACCCTTCTATGACAGATTTCCCAATTTTCTCCCTGTGCACAGAGAAAAAATATCTCTTTAAATAAACAGTAATTGAAATATAAATCATATGTTGCATATTGTATCTGAATTACTATCATATCTGAATGAAATATTTATAAATTTATATCTCCTATGACATTGAAAGATTTAAGGAGGCAGGGGTTCTTTCCATCATTTACTGTAGCTAACATGTAGTAAGTATTTACAAATACTATTGAATAAATGTCAGTAGAAATGTTCAAGAAGTTGGGTATATTGGACGGCAATGAAATCACAATAGTAGCATCATATATGGCAATAGATATAGGATGAGGACTCTGGAGAAATGAGGAAGTTGACTTAGGCGCAACTAGAACACTGTCCTGAGTTCTGGCCAATATTTGCTATGCTAGAATGCAGAACTCACATTGCCAAATCCTTAATTTTTTTCAAGAGAAGCTAAAATCCAAATTCAAATCCATCCATCCATCCATCTATCCATCCATCCATCCATCCATCCATCCATCCCGCCTGCCCGCCCACCAGCCATCTTTCTATCTACCCATGCATCCATCCTTCTTTCCTCCAATGTATATATGTGGATGTGGAACTTCCTGTGTTGTCATTATGCTAGTTTTTAAAAACTATTTTGCAAGTCCAAAATAACTACTGAAAGTCCAAAGTAACTACAGCAAAGATATATATTGCAGGGCAGATTTGGCTAGTATACTTCTCATTGTAATTCTTGGCACAAAAGAATATTTCTGAACATCTAGTAAAAAAAAATCCTAATACCTCATTTCCAAGGAACATAGAAAAAGATTTAAAATATCTGTAGTAAAACCAAAAAATATAGCCTGGAATAGACTGAGGAGAGTTATGGTCAGTCCAGCTGAGATAACTTATTCACTGACTTTAAGTCAATACAGAAGAGGTGATGTATTAAGACTCCCATTCCTGGATCAGTGGCAATCTGTGACAAAAGGTACTAAGGAAAAATACTCAACAAGGAAAAATACTTGAAATTTCTGTCTTATAAAACATATCAGATTCTACAAGATCCTAGATAAACAGATTGTGTGTTGATGAGACTTTTGGAGAGAACTGAGTGACATTGCCATTAGTGATTTACTAAATGCATAGCTAAATTCTCCAGTGTTAAAAAAATACATATACAGAAAAAGAAGAAAACAACAACAAAAAAATCAATGTCATCCCTGTGAACTTATCTCAAGGTGAATCAGCATCTAAACTTAAACTAAATTTTTCAATGACTATAGTAAAGAGTTTGCCTAAGCATGCTAAGAAAAATAAAACAACCATCTCTTATTAGGAGCAAACAAACTTGATGTCAACAAGGTCATTCATTAATCACTATAAAATGCAATTTTTGTGTGAAGAGTAAACAAGATATGAAGAAGTTAGCACTGGAAAAATATTGTCTTAACTAAGTATAAGCAATTATTTTGCTTATACTTAGCAATCAAGTCAGACAAAAAAACCTTGATTTTGCTTTAAAAAGTAGATATTTCTTGTTTATTTATAAGAATGACTGTAGAAAGCTTATTATGCCAAAGTTGATAAAATGTTATATCAAGATGGTTCATTTGAAGTCATCAGAAAGTAGCAGAGTGGGGTCCAGAGATGCACTGGTTCACCGGAAGACCATTTTACTCCCATTTAAATGCCTCAATCACATTTAATTCCCTTATTCAGATCAAACTCTCCCATGTTTCCAGGGTCTAAGTGTCTCACTGAAGTGCTCAGAGGGCATAGGATTGTATTTTACATATTCAAAACAAGTTGCAAGTTGAGAATTCAGATTAAATACCAAGATAAATGTTGCTTTACAAAGAACCACAGAATCTATCATCATTGTGAATTGATGCTTTAAAAATAAATTTTGCATATTTTAGTGAAGAACAGTACAATGACATAGTTATAAATTTTAGGGTTAAATTGTTAAATATAGGAAAAATAGACAATTTTTGAAACTACATTGGAATATTTTAATATATAATAGGTGACTTTAAAAAGGGGGAGGGCAACTGATCTTTCACAATCTTTGAGATAGTCTGAGGTTGCACTGTGCTTTTCCCCTAAATAGCTTTGTTAGATGACAAGCTCATTGAGGTGTCAGAAGTTCATTTCTGGGTTCAGGATGATTTGCTCCACTTATGGATTCTCTCATATGTTTTGCATGTGTTCTTTTCGTCATAGAGACCCCAGAAAGAAATATTCTAACTGCATGGGAGGTTGCTGAGTGGCTCCACTGATTCCCTGTTTACACTGATGGAAGTAGAGGCAATAGAGGAAATTACTTTTCATTACAGCAACTTGAGTGGTATTTTTGATACACAATTGATGTTAGGTGTAGAAACTATGCAATCATTTGTAAAAAATAGAGGCATTTCAATAAAATGAAACATACTTGGTATTCTTTACACAGTCTGACTAGTATATAAAACATCCTGAGATGTTATGCTTCATTCCTCTTGTTCACTCCACGTATACACATTCACACACTTACTCACATCTTTATATATAGGGGCAATCAACTTTTATGGAAAAGATGAATACTATCTTTCCTCTTTTCTGAGAATTGCAGTACATACCTTCTTCAAGTAGATGATATAGGATATCATATGCTATCCAGGTACACTATCCAGATATAACTTAGGACACCTAATTAAAGTTAAATTTCAGAGAAACAGAAATAATTGTTTAATGTAGTGTATTTATGTGTGTGTGTATATATATATATGTGAATATATATATACTAGACAAGTACTATACACTATGTGTAATAAATCTCATAATTCTTAAAGATAAAAACAATAGGCTAGAACCAGCAGTGTGAAAGAGCAGTGAGAAATGGTAGGTTCTCAATAAATGTCAACCTACAGTACTGCCCAGGTGGTCAGTATATGGAAGTTCCCCTTTTCATGTTCTCTTCAAGAATAATAGAAACTTGGAAAATGACAAAACAGTGACAGAACTTTGACATATTTTGAATATTAATATTTCGCAAATTTATATTTTCAGCAAATCACAACCCTGATGTTACATATTATTTATAATTACAAAATTTGCTTTTGTTATTAATTCACCAGGCTCTGGACACTGTGTGGTTCAGAAAGCTTAATTGTTTAAAATTGGCTGCAACTTCTTCCTTGTACATTGTCAGTTTAGCATTTTGAATAAAATTCACTTTACTCTCAAAGAATACAGGGTATGGGCTCTGTGTTCCAAATGATAAATGAGGAAATGGAGATCTGAACATGTAATATGTAGCTCAGTCCCAGAAATCCATATACAGTGGCATGGGGAACAAATCACGGGGTTGGGTGGGAGCTGCTTTGTGGGCTGGGATGTATGCAGCACACAGGGTCCATTTTCAGAGGATTCCTGAAGGGTGTAATGTTTTCAAGTCATTATTTTGAAATCCTTAATAATTTTATCTTTGAACTTGTGTTTCTTAACTTGGGAGCTTAGAACCCCATTTCACACTGTCTTCCCTGCTAATGCCTCCTCAGAAGGGTTTCTTAGCTGCCTTCTCTCCACCCCCCCCATTAACGCTCACTTCATTTGATGATACTCTCCTTTCTTTGCAGCAGCCTGGACATTGTTATAAGCTCCCACCAGGTGGACTGCTCTCAATGCCTGTGTTTGTCCCCAGTCTAGCCCACAAAATCACAGCACTGCCAGTAGGTGAATCATAGCCCATAAGCCACATCTCTCCATGACCAAGCCTCTCTCCCATTCATGATGCACATACTAAGAAATCCTGGCATGGGGGCTACAATGCTCTAGGGAGTCTTTATAGTCATATAAACATTGAGAAATGTGAGAAAGAGATGCCCAGATCAAATATCCTGGCCCCTGGTTACCACTAGGGTGTCATGTGTCAATCTGATGCCTGACAGGAGAAAGAAACCAGTAATTTTGAGGTCTAAACAAGTCTTCTGTACCCCGATGTGGGGTGTGGAGACCCTGTGCATTTGTGGAAAGCTGAACTCATCCCATGAGTAGTCCTGTGTCCTGGGACACACTCCCCTGAACATACTACCTGTCTGCATTGGGAGAACTGCTTCCCAGCATTTGGAGACTCACTTATCTCTGTCTCTTCTGATCTGCTTAAATCCCTCCAGAGAAATATGAATTCTGATGTTTTTGTGATTTTTGGATATGAGTTCAGTTCTCTGATATTTACATTCCAAGCTGTCACCTGAAGTATAAATGATAAAAGTAATGCTAAAAACTTAATTTTTTTCTTTATTGAGAAGGCATTAATTAGAATGACTAGCAAACAGAAAACATCATGACAACCTGAGAGAATAGAGACAACAGGTATAAAGTTTTATATTTTTATGCCTTTGGACAAATTATGTTTTTAGAACAGGGGTCCCCAAGTTTGATATTACTCACTGGTGTTGCTAATTATGTTGTCAGTTCTGCCCAAGATTCTTGATCATAGTTAACTTTCCAGCCTGTACAGCTTTCTGCATAAGACTCCTGGCTTCAGTGTTCCTTTTTCTATGCCATGAAGATCAATTGCTGACTTGATATGTTATATTTTTTTTTCTGAAAGGATATATTTAGAATCTCACAAGAATAAAGGTACCAGATCAATCTTTTCGCTGTGTTGGTACTTTCAGGTTAATGGGCAAATTGCATTGTATACTAGAGGGTGGTAGATAAAAGCTAAAAGTATATTTTATTCATTTTTACATTTTCATATAGTTCTGTAACATTCAGAAAGACTCAATAAAGATTAATGAATGCACAAGTAA
Organism: Uropsilus gracilis; assembly: GCA_004024945.1. Lineage (NCBI taxonomy): Eukaryota > Metazoa > Chordata > Mammalia > Eulipotyphla > Talpidae > Uropsilus > Uropsilus gracilis. The sequence continues at coordinate 33,667 of PVHY01003410.1, forward strand.
TTTGTGGGAAGTGGTACTGTGTGGTGATTAAAAAGGATTTCTTTAGAATTGGTTAGAGTACTAAATATTATTCCTAAAATAATTTTTTCTATATTGTGCTGGCAAATGAGTACAACCTAATTTAAAGGGGCCACAGAAGGATGAAGCTAGGCATTAGAATCATACCAACTTGCTTCATCAATCTATATATGTGTGGCTCTGGTTCATCAACTATGTCAAATTTTTGTTGCCTACATAATGGAGAGTAGATAGCTACTCCTGGTTATTTTGCAAATTAAGCAAGTTGACATGTTAGTATTCAGCAAGTTTTTATTTCCCTAAATAGCACTTTCACTTTTTTCACCATTTAAAGCTATTCATATAGCATCCATAGTATGACAGCCATTACGCTAGAGGTTTAGTATATATGCCTAAACAAAGCAAATTAAAACTGCAGTCTAGCAAAGGTTTTGCTACAGTGGAAATTTTAAAAAAAAAGAAAACAACACTAGTGTAGAAGAAAAAGCATAATGAGTACTCAAAAGTGCTGAGAGATCATTTTGAACAATGAACATTTGTTAACATTGATTTTCAGATATCCCTCACTTTTTCCTGAAATATTTTAAAAGTGATCTCAGGTATCATGTCATTTCATCTACACATTTTCTGGTTAACCAAGTATATTATAAAAAATACCCATATACAATATCTAATCAAATATAGAACTCACAAATCATAAAATATCCACTTCCAAAATCCCATAATTGGTACCAAAATGTATTTTTTTAGTAGCTGACCTGCACTCTTTAAGTTCTAAACAATTTCTATGTACTTTATTTGGTTATTTAAACTCTTAAATCCTTTTCACATTATAGAATCCAGTTTTCCCTTTTCTAATACAATTGATCTGTTAGAGAAACTGGAGATTTTATTTTTTTGTGAGTAACATGGTCATAATCTAGATTTACTTGGGTTGTTAGCTATTTTAGTACCTGCATGTCACAGTATAACTTGGGCCTACCTGAAAAAGTCAAATATGAGGAAGGGAAATCAAATTATTTTTCATCACTGTTATATGTTGATTTACTGATCTTATCTCCAGCTTAGAAAAAACCGTGAAGTCATCCTTAACTCTTATTTCACCTACATCTTATTTTCCTGCAACAAAACTATTTATTCTATCTTCAGATCTATAGAGAATGACACTTCATACCATCCCCACTGCCAGAACTCTCATTCAAGTCATCAGCATAACCTCCTTAAATGATTGGAATTGTGCCAACTAATCTCCTTACTTTTGCCCATTTAGGAGGTATCTATTCTCAATACAACATTAGGATTATTTTATTAAAATATAAATCCATCAGTTACTTGTCGTCATCACACCTTCCTTTGGCATCCCAGTTGACTAAGCACAAAGCCAGTGTCCGCTACGTTACCAAGATGACATACCTTATATTACTTGGTTTTCCATTACACCTCTGGACTTCAAATTTTTTGCCATTTACCCATTTTTGAGCTGCATTGTTTTCCTCAAATAGACTAGGTGTGCTTCCTTATCACTTTGCTGTTTACCATGTTAGAATATTATTTCACTAAAACATCAACCCTTTCAATATTTATTATGTTTTTATATATCAGTATTTATTAAACAATCCTTCCCTTATGATTTTTTTTCCTCTTTAACAGTCTTACTATGTAACAGCTATCAACTGAATATTTGTTACATTTAAATTCATACTGTGATCTAATGCCCAACTTAATAGGTGTGAGGATAGGGCCTTTGGGGTGACTTGAGGTCATGAAGGCTGGACACTTTTATAAGGAACAAATGCCATTATAAAAGAGGATCCAAAGAGCTCCCCTCTGCCCTTCTTTAATCTGAGGTCTCAGGGAGAAGACAACCATCTCTCAACAAGGAAGGAGGGTTTCACTAGAAATTCTTGGAACATTTATCTTGGACTTTCTATCCTCTAGACTTAGGAAAAGTATATTGCTGTTGCTTTTGAGTTCCCCTGACTATGGTGTTTTCTTATAGAAGCCTGTGTAGATTAAGATAATAACTGATTTTGAAAATATCGTGAGTGTCAGATTTCTTTTTCTACTAGGTTTATTTTTCTATTTTGTTTATTATATTCTCAAACATTTGGAAAGGAGACGTATACATAGAAGACATGTACTAAACAATTGCTAAATAGATAAAGTGCTTTTGTCATCATCATTATCATATCTGCAACTCATATAAGGATTTTTTTTAGCTGTTTATATATCTGCTTCACTTTTCATTTTAAATTTTATTTCTTTCTGAAGCAGATTAATAAAGATTCTTAAAAGCTACAGTGTCATCAGTGTTTTCTACCCCAGTGGTCACTAGGACAGGAGCTGCAACAGTAGTAGTTCTAAATTATCTCATTAGAAAATTATTTCTTCAGTGTGTAGAACTGCTTCATCTCAGGTCCTCCAGGCACAGAGACACCAAGAAAACAAAGTTAATTAGACACTTTTAGTGTCTAGACAATTGCCTGAAAAAATCAGTCTGAGACTTTGCATTTCACCCTGAAGGTTGGTTCGATTTAGTTTCTAAGAGATGTGCTTCAAAGATACCCTGGTAGAAAATATTGCTCATAAGGCTATCACTGAAATGCAATTCAACCATGAAATAGATGGTCTGCCCTTCAGTCCACAGTAAAGGCTTCTGCTTCTACTGATGACTCTCCACCTTCCTCACAGAGGACAGATTTTGTCCTAATCCCAAAGATTTTCTTCTGCAAACATGCTAGGACTTCAGTTGTCAGGGGGTAATTAAATGCTAATAATGTAAGTTGGAATAATATAACTTAGAATTCTCCAAAAGTACATTTTCTAGTGTCTAGAGACAGTTTGGTTGTTACAGCTGGTGGCATACTACTGGTCTCTAAGTGCATAGTCACCTTGACATCCTACAATGCAGGATAAAACTCTGCAGCAAAAATTATCCCGTTAAAAAGTTAGTTTTCATTTGGTTAAATAACATGATGCAAAATGATCATACTCTGAGCTCACAAGTTTTATTCATATCACTTGATTTATAGGTAGTACATAAAAAGGGCTCACCATTTTTACTTATTACAGGGTCACACATTCTTCTGCTTAATCTTTTACCTATTTTAGAAAACTTTCTGAAATTAAAGGAATGATAAATCCAGCATCAATCTAGAAAGTTGAGTCATACACCCAACATATTATTTGATCAACTCATCTATTTCTTTATATATGAATTGCTTTAATATAATAATAATGATAACATTAAGAAGCATCAGAGTCCCTGCTATGTACAAGTTCACTTCTAAGTGTTATAATACAAAACCCCCTAAACTCACATTACATTTTGAAAGGGAGACTATTTCCTTCTTATCATGACAGAACTGAGACTTACAGTGACCATTCTGACTTAACAGTCCCCATAATGTATATTTCAGATGGTAAAGAATGGGAGGTTTAAATGAATTTCTATTGGAAATGCAGAAAGACTATAGTCTGAAATCACAAGTCTCAAGTAATTTTGTAACTATTCAAGCAAAAAAAAATTATGTTGATTATGTGGGTTTTTCCCTTTTATTTTTTCTTTCAAGGGCCTCTTCTGCCGACAAGAACCTTCTTTCTTCAAAAACAAGCAGTTTTGGAAAAGTCAATTTCCACGGGGCATGTTTACAGTTTCTTCATTTAGAGAGAGCCTCCAATTCCAGAAATGTTTTTGCCGGTCATAAATTCACTCTAACCAGAAAAGTTAAAGAGAATTATCTTAAGTGCCTGCAGAAGAGCATGACAAGTCAGAGGAATCATTCATTATGTTCACCGGTAATTAGATACAAAGTGCTGACCCTAAAAGATTGTGTTCAATCATGAAATTATTTGTCAAAAATTTCAATATAAAGCACATTTTTTTTCCTTATGCAACTCAGAGGTAAGCTACTTTAAAAATTCTAACCACAGAGCAATGTAAAGATTCTGAAGTCTTACATTTTTAGTTATTTACCTGCACTCTGATCTTCTTATGCTAAGAACATGAATATAAACGGTGCTGTCAGAAACAGACCATTGTTAAAAATGACACCATAAATCATTCCCATTAGTAAATGTAGTGGTAGGTTCGCATATATATTGGACTATTTTAAACTCACACCCTGTTATTTCATGGTATGCCTGAGTGACTCTTGGTGTTTTGATACAGCAAGTGGGTCAGCAGGCTGAACTCTTGGGAGGATCCTGGCTACCAGCCTCCCAGTTTCAACCTGTTTCACCTTATTTGTTTCCTCAACTGCTAAATTGAAGGGACCACAAAAAAAAAACATTTTTCCATTTCCAGAAAACCCATTTACTCTTTTCCACTACTAGCAAGGTGTGAGGAAAGGCTATAGCTGCATGTGTGCTGACTGCTGTGTCATTCAGAGAAAGGCAGACTGTTCATCTCCCTTCCTAAACCACCATGACAGCAAGACTTTCCAACCTATTACAAAATAAAATTCATCCACATAAATGTGAAGATCTCACTGGTTCTATTAGAGAATGTAGCAGGCAATATCCTAGCTGCCCAGTAGAAAGGCTCTATAAGGAGTTGTACAAAATGGAAAATCTTTATAAGCAGAGTGTGGTGGGGGGAAACCAAGAAATTCTACTCTAATTGGTTTAAAATTCCACTTTGGGGAGAAGCTGAAACTACAATTAAGTTAGATATTAAGTCATGGTGGAACTTGGTATAAATAATTACATTTGGGGTTTTTGTTTTCTTTTTGTTTTCTTTTTTTTTTTTTAATACTTTAAAGGTCTGTTTCATCCTAAAAATTCTTATTTGCAAAACCAAGTTTCCATGCCTTCATGCTTAAGGGCTCTAGAGATTTCAAAACAACTTCAGGGGTCTGTATAGTTCTAAAAATTACATGCAAAACTTTTTACTGTAGAAGGGGAATGGGAGAGAATATCCACTTTTCAGTAACAAGAATTCATCAGCCTAAAAAAAAAAAAAAAACACACACACACACACAAACAAACAAATCCCATGACTCATAATGGTTTTTTAAAAATTCCTGGAAGGAAGAATGATTCTCTAAAATCAAAATGTTAATTTTAACCATGCTGATGCTGCAGTTCTGCTTTGACAGGCACTGATAGGAACTGATGCTTGTTCTATGAAAGAGAGAATTTGGAACAAGGGCAGGTATAAATAAATTCATATATAAATAAACAGAAAAGCAAATGAATAGATAAATTAGGTGCTTGTGATAGGCAATTAGAGAGGCAAAATTCCTCCAAGTCACAAAGTATTATGAATGAAATGTGAATGCCCAATACAGCGTGAATCTGCAATTTATGCTGTCAGAGACCATGGAGAAGTACCACCTCCAACAGATTACCATAATTAATCACAGCAGTTCCTCCCTCCTCTGATATTTTCTCTTGTGTATGGGTAGCAGCGAAAAAAAGAGCAAGGTATGAGCCTCCATGATTTTAAGCCGAGAATGCACTAAGGAATTTCGAGGAACATCTGTTCTTGTTTAAAAAGTGTCTGAGCACACAAGAAGGCTTTCAGAGTAGTGGAGGCCATAAGAATTAGTGGGCAAAGTTAGCATTAGGTAGAATGATCACTCCTTGACAACGAGAACAGGATACTCCAAAGCCCAGGGACTAGACAGAACATGGTATTTTTGACAAATAAAAAGAATTTTCAAAGAACTGGAAATTACAATGGGAGGCTTGGACATTCTTTGATCACACTGTACAAGTAACCTGCTTTCAATAATTGGTGGTGAATTTCCCTGCAAAATTCCTGCTTGCCATTTAAAATCACATTTATACAGCAAATATCTGAATAAATAAAATAAAATAACTAACACTTTCTACATTTAAGTTTCTATCCTTCTTGTTGGATGTAGAGCAGGGAACAAATCAATGTGTACACTTGTTCTCATGGAGATAAGTTTATACTTCATTTTCTCATTTTTATGATCTGCTTCCTCCCCTGCCCCATAAAGTGTCTGTTCTCTAAAGTCAGAGACATTGAGTATCCTCTACATTATTCTTTGTCCACTATCTAGAACTCTGCTTAGAATGTAAGAGGTACTTGCTTAATTTATTTGTTGAATAAGTGAGTTAATGTTGTGATAAGAGGTGAGAAAGAGGAGAGGAATAGGGATTCATTTGAAGAAGTTCCTTAAAAGTGGTGTTAGAAGACTGGATTTTATTTTGTAGCCAATGTGTAGTCACACTACATTTGAAAAGGACGATAATACGATAATATATATATATGTGTGTGTGTGTGTATACATCTTATATACATATATATCTATATTTACACATATCTAGACATATATCTATCTTCTATATTGAATATTTTTAATAACTTAATGAAACTGTTCCTATCTTTTAAATCTTTGTTTAAAAGTCACCCTCTCAATGAAGTCTTTTCTAGCTTCTGAATTTACGTGGAACCTTTGCCTTTGTTCCTCTCTATAAGCTTTCACTGCTTTTATTTTCACACATGTAATTTTTTACCTTCTATGTGTTATGTGATCTACTTATTTTGTTTGCTGTCTTCTTCTTCAACTATAAAGCAAGTGCTAGAGATGAGGGATTTTTAACTGCTGCAAACATGTGTTTGGGGCACACTCATATTGTAAATTCAAACATGTGCAATGAAACGCAATTATCATTATTAATAAACTGCAACAAAATAATAAAACTGTAGCAGCTGTAAATTATTGAGTGTAACAGTTTGCCATAAAGGGAGCAAGAGCCTAAAGATTTAGAATGAAAAAGTCTTCATCTTTGGTGTAACAAAATGTAATGTCTCTGTGTGATAGCAATTAGTAAAGTAGGTGCTTCATAAACATCTCTGCTGGAGAAATAACTCAAAATATGCTTTTCCTGTCATTTGATTGGAATATAGACAAAATACTCCAAAAATAATGAACTTTATAGGTTTTATGAAGAGCATAACTTAAAAGGTGTGTGTCTGCACACGTGCATATGTTTATAAATATAGGTATGCAGAAATGTTTTAACTCCACTCTGGGTAGTTTTGCAGAGAAATTGTTTGAATTTTCTCAAATTCAGTTTTATTATTGATGAAATATTAAATTCTGTATTTTAATTTTTTTTTTTAGATGCTGAAGGCAAATGGTGTAACAATGGGAAAGATTATCTCATAGTGACTGATGACTATAGAATATTTAGCTTGATGACATTCAACAGATATCAGATGTATGTATGCTAAATATTCAGCACTGTATTTAGATTTGAATATTCAGAGATACAGAGCTGGCAATTATCCTGCATTTAATAGTCATAATTATCTGATACCATCCTTGCAGAAACCTTTGCTTTGTATCTTTCCCTTCTTTTCCCACTCAGGCAATTTAATCCAAATTAAGAAATCAACTTTAAAAGCAAACCCGCTGTGCTTTAGTATGGAAACAAAGTCAGATTTGTTTGAATTCTCTTGATATCTGCATTCTTATGGTTGAAAATCATGTCATCGGGGGCATTGTCAGTAAACTGGTAACTTCATACAGTTCTGACATAGCCTGAGTCTTGAAGCTAAGACAAGATGGGAGCCAATTTTTTTTGTTTGCATACTTGCCAACATAAAACTTTTTTTTTTATTTATACATACATATATTTCACATCTTTGTATTCCTTGGAGATCACCCACCACATTCCTGCCCTGACCATTCCCTCCCATATCCCCCCTTCACCTACCCCCAATTGTGTATTTTGGTTTGGTTCTTAGCTTATTTTGACTTTTCCTCTTGGCCTTTTGTTTTTCCTATATCCCATATGTCAGTGCAACCTTTTGGTTTCTGTCTTTTTCTTTCTGACTTGTTTCTGCTAATATGATTTCTTTTAGGTTCATCCATGTTATCATAAGTTCATCAAATTTATCATTTTTAATTGATGAGTAATATTCCATTGTATATATATCACATCTTTTTCATCTGTCTTGGGACATTTGGGTTTTTTTCATGTCCTTGAATTTCCATGTCCTTGCATCAATTACATATAGAGCTGCAGTAAATATTCGGGTACAGGTGTCCCTTTGTATAAGTATTGAGGTCTCCTTTGGGTGGACTGTCAGAAGAGCAATTGCTGAGTCAAATGGTATTTTCATTAGTTTGAGGGCCTCCACACAGCTTTTCATTGTGGCTGGACCAGTTTACAGTCCCACCAGCAGTGTAAGAGTGTTTCTTTCTCTCCATATCCACAGCAGCATTTGTTGTTGCCTGTTTTTTTTGTGTTTTTTTTTTTTGTTTGTTTTTTGTTTTTTTTTTTTTTTTTGATGTGAACCATTCTTACTGGAGTAAGGTGGTATCTCACTGTGGTTTTGATTTGCATTTCCCTAATTGTTAATGATGTTTGTGCATTTTTTCATGTGCCTGTCAGCCATTTGCATTTCCTCTTTGGAGAAGTGCCTTTTTAACTCTTTTGATGGGAGTCAATTTTATGAAATATATTTATTTTCTTGAAGAATTCATTATTTTGCAATCTTGCTAAAGAAAAGAATAATACTTTCCAAATATTTGAAGAGATACCTTTATTTCTGAAATAACACAAGGCAAATTTGGGGGTAACACATGGGATGCTCTTTAGATGAAAGAGGTGGGAGGTTTTTGTAGTAGCTATAAATTTGCCTAAATTTATTAATATGTACACTTTAGAAGGTCAAATTTTATTATATGTGAATTATAACTAGATAAAACTGGATTAAAACAATGAATAAAAGATTAAACATGGCATTCTGTGATGAATGGAATTGAAAGAAGAAAAAATGCATCATGCTAACAGTGATTCATTCTTGGGGATGGTAGAAAGTTTGCAGCAACATGTGTGAGACTGTACTTAATGACAAAACCAACTTTTAGTAAAGACACAAATTATCTGAAAATAATAGATTTGCAGAAATTTTGGGCAAGCATGTTCCAGACAGGAAAAGAAAAAAACAAAAAACAAACAAACAAACAAAAAAAAAAGCAGATACAATAACCTAAAGACAGAAACACACCCAGCTGCTTGAAATTCAACAAGAAGTCCAATTCCAAAATGACAGTGGCATGAAATCAGGTGAGAAAATGATGTGGAGATGAGACCAAGTAGAATCTTTCAGGCCACTATAAAGATTTTTACATCACTCTATTTTACTTTGAAATATAGGAAGTTATTCTAAGGTTTTAAGTATAGGAACTACACACAGGTTGAGTTATAAACTACAAGCACAGTTCAATATAGTTTAATATAAACCATGAGAGGCAAAAGGAGGTCAGGGTATCAGTTAACAGGCTATTGAAATAATCAGGTGAGGGATAATGATGGTGTCAAGAAATAGCCATTGTGAGGATGTATTTTGAAGTTAGAAACAATAAGATTTTCTGACCGATTAGCTACTGGGTATGAGGTCAGAAAAAGAGTCAAGACTCATCAAGCATTTTTCCTAGAGCAACATAAGCAGGTATGTCTAAAGTTGTGATGGAGTGGGTTTGAAGGGAGTGAACAAGAGTTCAGATTGATAAGTCTAATTGTATACATGTGTGTAGACATGATTCATTAGATATATGGATGAGTTTAAGAAAAAGGTCTCGGCAAGATGTGTAACTCTGAAAACCAGAACAAATAGCAAAAATATTTAAAGTCATGTGAAAGAATAAGAACCACAAAGAGAGAAAAACAGAAAAAAACAAGAGATCTTTGATCCTGGATGCTCAAATGATTAGGAAAAGCAGAGAACTTCTCCAAGTAACTAGAGAATTTAGTAATGTGTGTATGAGGTTATCAATGAAATAGAATGATGATCAAGAGAATGTGTGTGGTGAACACAAAAGTCAGAAATTTTATCAAGTGATTGGGAGCAACTAAATCAAATGTTCTTGACAATAGGATAATAACATGATTGTCCTAATGATAGTAAAGTGTATACAATCATTGATCATGATAAGATCTGTTTAAATGGTGGAGATAAATGGTACATCCAGCTTGAGTTTAGGGAAAAATTGAGAAACTGGTGACAAAAGTAAGTATAGATGACATTTTTGAATGCTCTGAAGTAAATAGAAAGTCCTGACTTTTTTAAAGTAACAGAAAAAAACATATTTAAGAACAAGAACATATGCGAAAAATAGAATTCAATGAGCCAGACCCATGTGTAGGTGAAAGAGACTGGCATCTAGAATACAGTGTGGTTTCTTAGAAAGGATGAATGTCCACTTGTGTTTATAGGGGTGGTGGTGGTGGGGGGGTTTAGAATGAGTGTGTGAATGCTACCTGACAGTTATGTAATGATTTCCCTGAAACTTTATATTAATCCCCAAACTAAGAAATCATTACTTAAAAAAAAAAAAAAAAAAAAACTGCTTATGCATAGGGAGCACAATGCATTCATAACTGTCCCTTTTCCTTCTTTTTGGTATCATCTGATTCTATAGTCTTATTTTTCACTAAACTCTCCCACTGAAAAATACATTTTAGATGATTGTCACTGGTATAGACAATGAATGCCCTCTACAGAACACTTTAAAATGCTGACAGTATTAGCTGGTACATTTTCTATGACAGACTGTAGTAATAGAGTCACTATTTTGAAAGAATTTCTGTTTTATTTAGGGCAACTCTACTTGTCAAGAACCCTCAGATTTGAGTTCAGCACTACTAATTTTATTTTCTCCTCAGAAGGAATAAAGCCAAATCAAGGGAGAAAAGAACTTTTCAAGTCCTGTGTCCAAAAGCGTGCTACTGGAAGATGTTGCCTGGCACATCAGAAATAATTAGTAATATTTCTAAATGGGGGAGTATCATTATCATATTATTGTACATAAGAAGTTCCCTGTCTTAAACAAACATTTCACACTGTTGACTTAATATTCTAAAATGTTTGGAATCACAATCTCTTTTATTGTTTTACCATCATTTTTTTTAATTGGTCATCTATAAACAAGGTTCCCTTTACAGCAAGGTTGGGACATTGTTTCTGAAGGTGGCACTCCAGGAGCATCTGTCCTTTCACAGGTTCAAAATCTACAGACAGCTGTAGAATATGTTCTACAGAACTAGGGGACAGGTTAAACATGCAAGTTAATAGATTTATGTGTTAAATCTCCAAAATTCCAATTGATGAATATCCCCATGATTTTCACATATACTAAAATTTAAGGATGATTATGCCCAAATACGGATTGTGATCCAATCAGCATTGGCTCCACTGCACACTTACTAGACATCAATAATCTTAGGCACCATTCCAGGCTGACAGCATCAGAATCTGCAATTTCATGACATCATCAGGAGTTTACATGCACCTGAAAGTTTGAGAAGCACTGTCCTGATATATATTAAGTTCCTAATAAGCTATATAAGTTTTATTTTCAAATTCTCCAAGAGAGAATCTTTAATTTTTACAGTCCTGTTTTTTTCACCCCAGATAGCTCAGAATCTTCTTGTCATGAGTATCATTTATTTTCAAGTTTATCTGGTTTTAAGGGTAGGGTGGTGGTTGACACTAGGAAAATTTTTCCACTTCCAGATGCTCAATTCTTAAGAGAATGCATTTAAGAAAAAAAAAATATATATATACTAGTATATGTGAAAATCACATGTGTGTGTATATATAGAGAAATATATGTTTAACAAAATAAATATCATTAAGGTAAAAACATTTCTAATTTTTACTGTATGTCTGGCTCTGTTGTGAGTGAATGTATGTTTGTGTGAGTATATGCATAGCAATTTATTCCTGACCACAAAGCTGTGAGATTGATGCTATTATTTTGGGTAGCCTACACAGGGAATAACTATCATAGAAAATGGGTTCAGAAAAGGGATAATTTTCACAGGATCCACTATTGAGGAAAAGCAACATAGAGTTAAAGAAAAAAATAAAGCTAGAGCATTTGAATTTTTTTTTGACAAGTAGGGTAACAATGCAATAAAAGTTTAATTGAAATCATAAAAATTTCTTTAAAATAAAAGGAGTTTTGTTTTACAGTTTAATTGATTTGGAGGTAGAAAGTGCTGAGTGGTTTCTGATTACCTTACTGAAGATGCAGGCAATTGCCAATAATCATACAGATTATAAACCATTTAAGCAACCTCAATTAAATTAGTGGTAATTCTAAGCTACTTTTTCTTGAAAGAGATTGGTTTAATTTTTATGTAAATTCAAATTTTGCTTGTTCAAATCTTAATTGTCTAACAGCAAATCAAGCTAGATTTTCATTTATCTTTCTAGAGATCTCAAAGTTATACTCAAAGTTCTGATCTGAACATAGACTGCAATCATCCATGAAAGAACAGTCTTACAATGAAGGCTCAAATATCATACCCATTTTGCTGATTTTATGGATCACAAAGACAGACTACAAAGTTAAGGAAATTAACAGACTGAAGATAACAGGATTTAGAGTAAGATCAAATCAGTTACACAGTGGAACACTGACCTGGAGCTCAGATTTTTTCTGATTCTGTCATCTACTGAATGTATAAATTTGAGAAATTTTCTATTTGCTAGCTGATGCTGTGTGATCAAATACCACACACTTTTGATGAAATAAAATAAACATGTATTTCTTAAGAACTTGCAGATTCAGGTTGGTTGGAATTTGATTGATCTTGACTATCCTGCGTGCTTCTCTTCCTCCAAGGGCCTGCATTCCCAAAGGTGTGTGCTAAGCATGCCCAAAAGCAGGCATGTAAAACAGCAAGCTTGGCTATGTAAACCCATGTCAAGCCCTGGTATCCTGTTTGCCTACCAAATAATTGATGAAGGCAAAACACAAATCAAGTATAAAATTGTAGCCTGGGGGAGGAATAGCTATCTATGAGAATATCACATGGATATGGGTGACCAAGAATTCAAGCTAATTCATTTTGTATTTGTCTTTAATTTCCACATCTATAAACTAAGATACAAGGATTCCATAACTATCAGGACACTTCCACCTCTCACAAATGTAGGAGAGATTCCATGATATTCTATAGTACTATTTATTAACAATTGCCCTTCAGCCTCTAGTTAACTATATTTTTGTATATGGAAAATTCTAAAATAATCTTAATTAGTTAAAAATACTTATAGAACCATGGTATTTTCACAGAAATCCAGAATTCAGACTTTTTCTTGAAGGGTCAGATTAGTAGAATAGTGGCAACAGTGTTTTTGACTAGCTGCCACTCCCTTCACACAGATATATGGGAACTATTTCTCTAGATTATCATTGCATACCACCCCTCTCAAAACACACACATGCACTCTTCTGTCATAAGGCCAGACTGCTTCACCTGTTTTATAACACTTGCCTGAACGTGTGGGTATATGTTGTTTCTACTCTAGAAGTTCAGTCTTTAGCTCCTGGTCTACTTTTTTTTTTTAATAATATATATTTTTATTGAATAAGTTTTGTCTACATTTGCCTTTTGGGTATTCCTTCCCCCCTCCCCCACCCCATCCCCTGGTCCCTCCATCTCTTCTTTCATTGACATTGATTGTTTAGTTTTTAGTCCCCTGGGTTCTTCCTCTTCTTTCTTGTAGCAATGTCCTTTTGTCCGGTGTAGATGTGGTTTCCTGAAAATAGTGGCCTGTGCTTAGTTTTCCAAGTGTCTTTTTTCTGCTGGCCACCAGTTCACACATGATTGTGTTCTTTCAGTGCCTTCTCCTTCTTTCTGATTAGCTGCTCCCGGCCCAAAATTTGTGCACCATTTTTTTTGATCAAGATAGGCCCTGGCAAATGGTTGGTCCAGTTTGTCATGGGGCCGCTGGCCGTCTCTGTGGCTTTCCTCACCCCCTAAAGTGGGAAGGTCCTTTGATCATGCTGAAGGTATCTCTGAATGGGAAATTCTGTTCCCATCACTGTTGATCACAATGGTTGTATTTCTGAGGTAGTTTGTCTCTATAATCAGTCTTATAGTCCTGTGTCCCATGAATCTGTCATGTTTGTTGTTCTGGAATACTTCTTTGTTTTCCATTTCTGTATTCATGTGCAACTGCCATTGAATCACAGATTTAGTTGCATTGGTGAGGGTTGAATGGATTTGGAGAAGACCAGAGGGAATGACCCCTACCACCCACTACCCTCTGCCAATCCTCCCCCCCACCCCCCACCACTGCCAGCCCATGCATGGGGGGGGGGGCGGGGAGTGGGGGAGCTCTGTGCCTAGCGGCATAGCTGAACTGGGCATGTGGGCTGCGTTAACCCTGCCTCCCCCAGTCACCTCATGGTACGATGGCCGGGGGGCACCCCAAGCCAATCCCTGTTGCACTGGCAGGTGGCAGCCCCCCCCCCATATCATGTTCCCCAAAAGGAGCACAGTAGACTGGATAGCTGAGGTCTCAGTGCCTGACAGCATGGCTGAACCTCCTGCTCTGCTTTTTTCACTAGCTTCTCACAAACCTGGAAAAGTCATTTAACATACATGGGTTTTATTTTTCTCATTTGCAAATAGAGAAGAGGAATGCTGGAAATCCAAGGAGCCTCCCTGCCCTACTATCCTGTAATTCTAAATATGTTAGACTGGAGACTATCATGTTTCCAGACAGCTCACAAGGGGAGGAAAGTGGTCTATTTCCAGAGATGACTTGGTGACTCTTCAAATGGACATATGCAGGCTCAGGCCAGGAATCTGAAATCCAGCAGGGCAATCAAAAGTGGCACTTGCACTGTGGGTCTCAAAGGAATCCAAGAAAGAGACGGCACAATTATAGAAAAAGAGAAATTGTTGATTTCAGCTGAATATCAGCCAGGTTTTTCTAATAGGCAAGTCTGTAAACGTCTATCCTTTCCCAGGAGAAGTAGCAGAAAGTTACTTAAAACAGTGCCGAACAAAGCATTTCAATAACCTACTGTAAACAAAATTCTCACTTTAATCAGGAAGTTCTTTACATTTTGGTAAATTGATTAGGATTCTTAATGAATAAATAATTAAAAAGATCAGATCCTAGGATGGGGGCTGGGGGACAGACAAATCCAAACTATGCTCACATGCATTCTTCAAACTTTTCAATTTAAAACTAGTAGTTAAGGCATTCAGGAATGGAGATCTATTTTGCCCCAGCCATCTGTGTTGAATAAGCACATACAGAGCATGAATGTAGATATATTGTTTTTGCAGCACATTGTCATGTGAAGTTTTAGACTGTCACCCAGTTTGCCCTATAGAAGTTTTCTGTTTTCCTCCTTGTCTACTGCATATCTTTTTTGGAGGTATTTTGGGGATAATAGTGCTTGTTATTCAATTATTTAAGACGGAGTGTTTGCTGACAACTCGATATTCTATTTTTTCCTCTCCTCTTTGAATAGGAAAGTGCAAAATGGGCAAAGGAAAATAACTGACTTGGCATGGGAATTAAGGGGGAAACAAACAAACTAACAAACTTTGAGTAAGAAAGCACAGTCACATACCCCTCCCCCAATTTCATTAGCCAAGGTATTAAGGGTAACCAAGGGAGAAGCTTAGAAAGTACTTTGAAGTGCTATATCAAATACATACTCTCGTGGTTGAGGATTAACATAATGAGAACAACCAGGCCCCTGGAATCAGTTCATTGTCATAAAGGGCAAATTTGATTAGAGGCACATAAGAATGTGAACTGATTACATTTGTAGTAATCCATTATCCAAAGCTGTGTCATATTCATTCATTGAACAAATATTCAGTATGCATCAGAATTATCTCCTGAAAATTTGAGAGGTTGGCAGAGGTTGTTTTCCACACACTCCCCCTTTCAATTCTGTTTCTAGTCTCCTCAGTTAAGGGGCAGAGGGAGAGCACAGTGGGCAATGGTGGAGGACGATGATTGTTTCAGTGGTGGTCATGTTATGAGAAAGGTGGTAATGGCAATCCCATTCTGTCAAACACTAGCAAGGCCACAAATCAATGGTACTTCAGTAACAATACACACATTAAAAACAAAAAATTAGTAATGACCTGCCATTCATGAAAGTCATCTGATAAAAGTGCTAAGAATTAAACAAATTCCACCGTATAGTGGAACTAGAAAAGAAGCTAGTTTAAAAGTGAAGTGAGTCATTAATGAGGAGTACAGGGAGAGGATCTAGGTGGGAGGAAGGAGAGTATTTCAGGAAAGAGTGCCTTAAAAATTAGGTGGTTTTTCTTCCACAGAAAATTTAGCAAAACATAAGCTCAGGGGACTTAAAGGAAAGTTGATATATATCACCAACAAGCTTAAGAAGGAGGGGTACCTAGAAAGTCGTCAATACAAAATAAATTGACAAAATATGTTAATCTATAAATTATAGAAAATATTATAAAGTCTTAGTGGGATTGTGAGGAAATGAGGCACATACATACATGATGAGACTGAAGAAGTTCAAGTATTTTGGAGGATAGTTTGATCACACCATTAAAATTTAAATACCAGTCCCCCATTACATAAGAATTTTATGTCCCAGAATCTACCCATAAATGCTCATAAATGGCTGGTTTATATCAACAAAGAAATAGAAAACAACCTAAATATTCATTAATAAGGGACTAGCTCAATCTCAAATTGTCCACTGTAAAGTTTTCAACTAATCGAAATCTATTAAAAACATGCATGCACAAATAAGCAAATCACTGTACAGATCAAACAAAATTGTAGACAAAATCAGCCCTATCCTAATGTACCATCCGTTTCAATAATCACTCACATACTTTCCATTATTTAATTCAATATGTAGTTTAAAAAAGCAAATAATGACAACTAATACTTTTTTGAATATGCACTATCTGTCAATTATTTTATCTAGTGTTTTGTGTATTTCCCCCCCTTGGCATTGAAACAACCATGCAGAATGTTGCATTTGGGAATTATTTAGGAACTCCCACCGATGGAGGGCAAGTTGTCTGTCACCAGTGTGATCTTGAAGAAAATCTCATTGTGGGGTTGAGTGGATATTCCCAGAGAAATGGGTCCAGTTTCAACAATTTTTCAACTGAGCAAATACAAAGATGCTTGAACCACTTACATAGCAGCAATGGAAGACACACACACAGTGTTTGTGAAATGTTCAGTGGGATTCATAGCAGTTGATACAACAACCTTTTCCTGACTCTAAGTGGTAATTTCCCTTTTCTTGAAGCATTTTCTTTAGAAAACATAATTATAAATCATTTTTCTACCAATCAAGTCATGTATCTTTTAAAATATTCTTGCCACTTATAACCATTCTTTTAAATGACTTGGGAGTCATTTCTCTGCAAATATAAATATCAAGTGAGATTGTCCCTCTATATCCTAGTCTTCATGGCAAAGCAGGAGCCTAACTCTAGCATGACCTGTGTTCTTGCTGCAAAAGCATCTCTGGTTATCAATATCCAAGAAAGTCAACTTTACTTCTGAAAAGTCTGACCAGCAGGCACAGGTGGCCTATAGCACTTCCCCCTCTACCCAACACAAACACAGAAGCAACAGGCCCCTCCTCCACCCCTCCCCCCTCTTAATACCCTCCTATCCTTTGCTTTGGAAGAGTTGAGTTCAGACTTAACTCTGGTCTCTCTTACTAATTACAAAAGGTTTGAAATAAAACACAACAGAATCGCCTTTCAACTTTGATGTAATTTTCACTTTGACTTTTTTTTTTCAATTTTCAAGTGATTGGGGAAGCTGAGAGTTATATCAAGAAAACATGCTTAAGGAAAAAGAGCTCAGTTAAAATAAACAAGACAGTGTCCTCTATAATGCCTGTGTTAAGAAAAAATAATAGTGCACCCACAGACACATATATTTAAGTCACGCCTGGCAGGTTATATTACAAACCATGACAAGTTTGTTTAGCATTTAGTATTATTGATTTTTCCCTAATTTTTGTTTGAATTTCAAAATCTCTTCCGTATTTTATAGCCTCTCTTCCAATCAAGGCTTACTTTTCAAGGAACAGAACACCTAATTCAAATAGGTGTAACTATATAGATCATTATTGTATTCATAACCTGAAGGGATTTAGACAGGGCAGGATCTAGGTGTTCAGTCAAATCTTTGGTGGTTATTCTCTGTCTTTAGACCTAAGTTGCTGTTGTTTTTTTAATCTCCTTTTTAAGGCTAGAGCTCCTCATAAGGCAATTCTACCAACTTCAGGGTTCTATCATGTTTGTTCCAGCAAACAAAGGATACTGCACTAAAATAATTTCACCCAAAGGTCTATAATTAATTTATGAATAGATGAACTTGTGCCATGTAATCTACTCTGAACTTGTTAATACAATATGCTGGTATCTGGAAAATCCAGTCAGACCTGAGTCAGATGCTATCCCATTAAAGTTACAGGACTAAAAGTGAGGGAGAGGGTTTCTCCAGAAGAAAAGCAGGTAAGTATCCTAAACAGAGAAGAAGGCTCTACCAATAAATTCCCACTACAACAATGTTTTAGCTCTCTTTCCTTGGAAACTAGAGAATCCCTTGATACCATATTGCAATTCATTGTGATTTCTTTAAAATAAAACTAGTTTTACAATTTTATTTCCCACCTCTAATCCACGTTAACCATAGTCACGGGAACGGAACTTGATGAGATCCTCAATTTTCCTTTGTCCCAGTTTCTTCGTTCTCCCTGAGAGCAGCCATATGCATTTCCATTTAAACATCAATTTATTCATTCTACAGTTATTATTTTCAATACCTAAAATTACAACTATCATAACACTAACAACTAAAATTTATTGAGTGCTTACTGTGTGCCAGACAGGAGTTTTCAAGTTGCCTTATCTCTCCTCCACTGAATTTGCTATAATAAAAGATTGCCTACAATTTCTTTGTTGATTATTATACACTAACTGCACTGTCTTTCTGTCCTCAGGCTCTGAAGTAATATGTCTGTGTTGGAAACTTACCTGAAACTTCTGAATAGAATTATTCCACATAATTCCCATATTTGAGTTACAGCTTAAATATTAGATTTACTGAGAGGTCATCCCTGAATGTTTAATATCTATTAACCACATATCTATCCCACTTACTCTTTACATACTAACCTTTTTCTTTCTTTCCCCTCTCCTTTCTCTCTTCCTTTTAATCTCACCTATAATTTCTTAACTGATCTTGGGTATTTGATTCCCTCCCCCTCTGTTTTTTCTAAGTTTATTAGAGCAAGAAATTGATCTATTGTACACTACCCTACTACATACCTAGTATCTAGAAACATGGTTGGTACATAAATGCTACAGTTTTTTAAATCAATGTACATCTTTAAAATTTCAAATTATCCAATAAAGAAGAACCTTGGAACCATCCCCAGTTTGTAAAGAGAAATCCAGTGCCTGAAAAGCTAAATGTCATGCTCAAAGTCACACCACTAAACAGTAGCAAAACAAACAACTACACTGAGGAATTTTTAATCTGGCCCTCAGCTTCACAACTGAATTTCTGTGGCAGAACTGGATGAAATGTATAGCATAGAGGACAAACAAAACAGACAATGACCCACTGATAATTCGATTCATGAGCTGACTATCTGGAGGTAATAATACTTCAGCAAGTAATCAAACAAGTAACTACAGCATTATAATGGTTTAATAGGAGACAGGAAGGACAAATACAGAGGACTTTTAGAGTCACAAAACCCAGATCTAATCTGTGAGAAGTCTGTGAAGCTAAGGGTTATAGTCTTGCCATTTCAGACAAGGTTGATGAAACTTGAAGGGATCATGTTATGTGCTTTAAGAAGGAGAAAGAAAAATACTGGGTAGTTTCTCTTATATGCTATTATTGCTTTTATTAAAGGTGAAAAAATTTATGGAGAGAGATTAAAAGTGTTCAGTAACAAGTAATCAAAATACGTGTGTGTCTGTGTGTGTGCTTGTGTACAAGCACTTTATTATTATCCTGGCTCTCTTGCTAGTGTTTGTGTCAAAGAATTTAAAAGCATATTAGACTTTGTGGAAAAAATATGATATATATAAACTAAGAAAAGAAGAATTATGAATAAAATACAGTAGTTGTTGAAGGCATACAATGGGTATATCATGGTTTATTGTACTATTTCTGTAAATGTCTGATAAAAAGTTATAAATAAAAGATAAAAATAGGGATTAAGAAATTAAAAATAGTCACAGCTCCAACAGCACATGAATTAAACCTTGCTTGCAATACTGCTTTCTTCCTTTTACTACTGATACTTATAGCCAAGTATCTAGCATAAGTAGTGAGCCTTTATTAAGTATTTACTATTAATGATTACATATATTATCACTCTTAATTATCATAACACATATATTACACATGTTATTATCCTTAATTTGCATTACACTATCAAGTAAATGTATTTCTGTTTCATAACTGGTGGAAAGGGAGGTGAAACTATTTCTGAAACTGGACCAAGAGAACTCAGTGATGAAATGGAAAACTGAAACTTGAATTTGAATCCTTTTATTTTGAAATTCTTACTCTGTCCAATAAAATTATATATTTAAAAACTTTTGGGTAACAGTGTTTTTCTAGCTTATCTTTAAAAGTTCCTATAGCATTACCACAGTGTGTGTCACAAAGTTGAATCTCTATAAATATTTCATGATAGGAACGGAAGGGAGGAAAAAGGAAGAAGTGCAGACAGCATCTTGTTTAATCTCTATAAACACTATCAGTGGGAATTTAATCTTGTTTCTAGATAAACTATTAATTGACTTGCCCAAGGTTGAACAATTTAATTTTTATGGGTTTAAAACTACAGACCAGTGTTTTAAAAGTGTGTGTAATCCTTTGAACAGGAACTGTTTCTTTCATTGACTGTGACTACATGATGAAAACAAACTAAGGCTGGATATAACAGAAAACTGTAAAATTTCAAGTTTATGATTTTTAAAATTTTCATTAATATTTCATATCACTCCATCAGAGATTTGATTCTGCACCAACTGCCCTCTGTAGTGCTGACTCATCTGAAAGCATAATACAGAGTACATTTTTGTTCTAGTTTTCTTAAAAAATTGTATATATATATATATATATAGAGAGAGAGAGAGAGAGAGAGAGAAGTAACATTGATTTGAGCACTAAAAGTTTCAGGGGTCCAGCATTATAGTTCAATGTTTGTACAAACTACACTGTGATCACCACCAACTTTCCAATTTCTATCCAACACTATACAAATGACTTTCTCTACTATTTCACCCACCTCAACCTCCTTCCCCTCTCATAACCACCAATCTATTCTCTGTATCTTAGAGTTGGCCTTTGTCTTGTTTTGTTTATTCATTTCCTTTCTTTTTATTCCCCATGTGTGAAATCACATATTTTTTCCATCTGATATATTGCAATTAAAAATAGCTTGAAGTTCTATGCCTTTTCTAATGGAAAGATCTTAACATTTTTTATATATCTGAGAGGTTCCATTGTGCTTATCCATTCATCTTAAACAACTGAAATCATTTCTCTATCTTGGCTATTATATATAATGGCACTATAAGCATGGATATACATAATACATACATATAGGTGGTACATATATATACCTATATATAGTATGTAGCTTTGTATATACACACATATTTTTTAATTGTTTTTGCATTCTTTAGATAATTATACAGAAGTGGAAGAGTTGGATCTTATATACCCCTATCTTTAACTTTGTGAAGAAATTTCCTTACTGTTTTCCATAGTGGCTATGGCAATTTATATTCTCATCCCCAGTTGAAAAGGGTTTCCTTCGCTTCACATCCTTGCCTACATTTGTTGTATCTTGATGTTTTAATAATAGTCATTTTGACAGGTATAAGGTGATACAGTGTTTTCATGCAGAGTGAAACTATCATGAAATGAAAAATAAACCCATTAAATAGGAGAAAATATTGCACATAGGAGAAAATACATGCAAAACATGTATCTGATAAAAAATAATATCCAAAATGTATAAAGAAGTTATATAACTTGACAACAATTACAAAACAAACCACCCAGTTAAAAATTGGACTGAGGATTTGACTAGACATTTTGTCAAAGAAGAATTACAGATGGCCAAGATGTTCATTGAGTACAACTGTGGTTTCATCCAAGTAACTGATGAAAACTTTCTAAACAAATACCATTAAGGAATGACCGGAGGGTGTTTCATCTAAAGGACTTAAAATGTGGGACTCATATCTCTTTATGTATCATCAGAGAAATAACTACTCTTGTCAATATTTTTGCTGATTTTTCTGACAAGCTATGTTGAAATTATAATAACCTGCAAGTATAGAATATTAACATGATCTGCTCCTAGTGGGTCCTCATTGGTGTCTAGTGAATGCCACCTTCCTTTTTATAGGCTCACAAACCTAGTAGTAAATATACTTTTGACTTTTCTTTGTAATCAGAATCTGATTTGCAGGTTTTTAGTTTTTGAAATCAATTTCTTACAAAGAAAACAGGCATACTATTTCTCTATGTTCAGTTTCTAATAGAGTATCTGTTTTGAAAGATTCTCATACATACTGAAATGTATTTCCCCATTTGTGAAAAGTAAAACAAAGCCATCTATTAAATGGAATTAACTTAAATGTACTTCTCTGTGTGACCATCATAAAAGCTGCTAGAATCACCTTTTTCTCTTGAGTTCCAAATATATGTGTCTTGAATGCCTCCATTTTCCTATATCCACTTGAATGTCTACTTCATTTGATGGCAAATGTCACTGAAATATCTTCATTTATATCATTTTGACACATTTTTCTCTTCCAAGATGTATCTTGCAAATATGTCCTTAAACTTTTGCTGTGATGTGGATAAAGAACACTCTGGCCTTTAGAATATGTACTAGCACTTAAGATGTTTAAAATGCTATCATATTCACCATTAATATAAGGAAAATTGTAATAGCAACCCAGTTATATATTCTATAATAATTGTTTTAAAAGATTAAAAAAACTGGTGACCGTTCACTAGCAGGCAACCTTTATTTTTAAATAATTTTTGATTGCCACTAATTTGAAATAATTTTAATGTCTACCATTAGATAAAACATGATAGTTAAAGTAATGGAAGATTACATAGACTTTAAGAATAATGAAATCTCTGAGTAGTGATAGAAAATTCTCCATGTCATATGCAAACTGAATCAGTTGAATAATTAAAAAAATACACATTTACATACATATATATATGAGAGTGAAACAAATATAAAAGGATAAACTCAAATCTTAAGGTATAAAAATTATGAGGTCTACTTTCTATGATATCAATGTTTGTCATTTTAAATTATTCATGAGATTGTTGTGATGTAATTGGAAAACAGCAAACATTTTCTATTTTGAAGGAAAATTTGATGATAATCTCTTTTTGATTAGTCATCATTCACTGCTTATTGAAATCTTATGTTTTTATGAGAACTCTGGTGTTGATACCACAATTTTTTTTTCATTAAGAGAACATTATGATATCACAGTAGTAGTAATGATGTTGCTAGTGAAAATAATTAAATTAATTGATAATATGTGCTAACCCTTATGTATAATATATTAAGTGTGGAGCATATGACTTTTGGGTTGACATTATTATCCATATTTTACAAACAGGGCATGTCAAAGATCAGTCTCATCTCTATTACTCTGTTTTATGATGTCCACAGAGAAGCTAATACATGCAAAACCTATAACAGTTACCCATAATTAAATTCCATAAATTCCTTGTATCTATTTTGAGTAAACAGTGTATTTGCCAGGCAGAATGAGAAACCTGCTTAAAAGAGAGAGGGTAGCAATTCCTATTTGTTCAAATCTATAGACTTCAGATACATTTGCTTGATGAAATGAAGCAACAAAGGATCATATCTATCTGGAGCTTCCCAGTCTCAACCACAGGTCTGGTGATGCTGTGATGGACCGTGTCACACTCAGGTCAGGTGGTTTTGACTTTTGCTTTTTTGGGAAAGGAACGAGTGCTTGAATTTGTCTAACGTGTGTTCTGTTTGCTCTACTTTGGATTTTCTAAACAGAGATTTGATTTTTGGCAGCTCTGCTGTAAGTATTCTCTTTGTCCTTTCGGAATGGATTATTCACATGGACCTTGTCAAGTCTGAGAGGAACCTACCATGGCATGAGGGCATTCAGGAAGCACAATGGGGTACAGCTTAGTTTGTGTAACTTTGTAGTATCAGGAATTGTGGATGAATAACACCTAGAGCAAAGCACTCCCAGGTTTGTGGGTTTTAATGCCTAACATTCCTATAGTATGTCTTCAGTTACTCCTATGTCCTGACTGTTCCAAATCAACATATCTGTGAGTACAAAGAAGGAGTCCCTCTAAAGTTTGGCAACATGAAATATAGGATATCTGAAAATGGCTAAGAATGTGTTACAATGGTAATTAGACTCATACTGATAGTGATTTTCTTCCACTACATTATCTATAGTAAAGAGGATATCTCCATATGAATAAACAATGAATACAGAGTAGTCAAAAACAAAACAAAACAAAACATGTTGGTATATCTTCCCTTTGAAAACCATACTCCTTGCTATTCTTCTGAATGCCATCAGCAGAGAGAGAAATGAGAAATTTATAGAAGTCACATAATCCTTTGGATCATACTTTTAGGACCCCGTGATTCATTATATTTGGTTTTTCTTTCTGAAATATTTATTATCTTTGTGACTAATTTAGCATTCCTTATGTAAGTGGTGTCTATATTGACCTATCAGGTTAGATTCAAAGTCAGACTTTCCTGGCCTCTGCAGTTTTCCCTTAGCCACCTAATTGACTGGATTCCAAGGGTGAAGAATTAAAATAGAAACTGACTTGAGAAATTCTTTTACATAATGTGTTAGTGAGAAATGCTTTCAATCATAAAAAGGTGCACACTGAACAGTTACAGAATATCTGCTTATGGAGGATTCATTTCTTTGTCCATTGATACTGATGATATATATAAAGTAAGTTAATTTACTTAATTTTAAAACCACTAACATGTGGTAAGACAACTTCTACCGAGCTTTGATGCTGTACAGCTCCAAAACAATTAAGGATCACAGGTCTACATTATGGAAAAACAAGGCCATTCTAAATGTTTCCCAGTTAGTGCTTTGCGCATTGATCTTTAAAGAAGTCAATGACAATATTAAAATAGTCTGGCTGATGACAAGACTTATTAAAGGGAGTATTATTAAGTGTTCTAGTTTATGTTTAGTCTAATACTTTTAAAAAGCAAAATATATGTGTGGGAAGTATAAATTATTCTATACTTGTTAGAAGATATTCTTTAAGTAGAAATGTGCCCTAGTCTTTGAAAACTATCCAGATAGAAACAGTGAAAATTGCACAGCTTGCATGTGTGTATGGGTGCTCAACCAAGACGTGAATGTATATATTCTTGTATACATATATTTAAAATTATACTTTAACTTATGTTTTAACTTAGACATTTCCTGTATCAGAATACTGTGCATTTAGATATAAAAAAAAAATGTTTTTTTTTTCATGACCTGAGATTTGCTTTGTTACACACATGAAACTCTTTAAGTCTATACAAATTGGATTGATAAAGAAATAGCTATTTTTTCACTCAAGTCCCTTAAACAAGTGAAAATGACTAATTTTCCAGGGGTCAGTCTCCAACTGCAGACTACTCAGCACTCAGATTAGTGATATAACAACACTGTATTTAGTCAAATGAGTCATACTGGATTTTGGTTCTCAGTGGGGTGGTAAAATTAAAAGGCTATCACTTTGATAAGCCATCAAATTCAAGTAGCTAAATGCCTTCTCTTCAAATCTCAACACTTGCTAGGAATAAAATTCTCAGCTCCCATCTGCAAGCCAAGAAATGATTTCACACCTCTAGTCTTCATTATTAGGAACTCCCTTCCAGATTCTGTGTGGTTTGTGGTCTGAGCTGGTTTCCTGACCCGATGATAGGAAAAGACATTTATGGTTAACTCTGTTAGTATATTGAAAGTCTTCCACAGGGGGAGTCTTTTCAAGGAAAGGTGATTTAATAGATACTTTTCAAAGGAGACTTTATATTGAATGTAAGACTTGTTTCTCCAGATTCTCTGTTCATTCCTTTTAAAACCTGGAGATAATTTATCTTTTATCCTTTCAACAATAAGAAGGCATTTAGTATCTGCTATAAGTTTGGCATTTACAGAACACTTATTAGGTGGTTTTGGTTATTTACTATTTCAGAACAAACTACCATACACTGTGTCTCCAAAAGATTTATTTTTTCTCATAGCTCAGAAGGTTAACAAACTCACCTCGTAGTTGTTACCAAGGGTCTTTAATGACACTGCAGTTGAGTAGCAGCTGGGGGTTTGGGTCACCTGAATCAGACAATTAGGCTACATTTGAGATGGTTTCTACAATCATACATCTGGTATCCCAGTGTTCCTTATCTTCTCTCTCTGTCTCCATGTTTTATTTCATCTTCTGCTGCCTTCTCCGCCTGGCTTAGTCTCCTGACAGCATGTTACTCTTACGAGAATCATGCTTATTATGTGATGATGTTTCACTTCTAACTGCCAGACCAGCTAACAGGCACACTCAAGACTGATTTAGGATCATATTGTCAATGTTCAGAACAGTCATGGTGTTCACTTAGTTAGATAGTGACAGACTATTTCTCAATGGGAGAGTGACAAAAATTAGTTTGCAGAGAACACTGGGGTTGGAAATATTGCAGATATATTTGGAAAAATGCAGTATATCACATTTGTTGACTCAGGTATGGAAAGCAACAAATTATGCTGTAAGTACTTTCCAGGTTGTGTTTTCAAATCCTGAAAGCCATGGGAATAATGCTTCTTTGCTCGCTCGCTCTCTGCCTCCAACCTTCTGTTTCTCACTATAAAAAATGTATTATGTGCCCAGCTACCTGCAAGCCCAGGTCCCTGGCCCTCAGGACTCTCTTACTCCAGCTAAACTTCAGAGGACCAAGAATATGTGCAACCCCAACCCCAACATAGAATGGGTGAGGGACCATGCAAAAATCCAGCCCACAGGCCTGAGCTGGACACAGCAGATGGACAACCAAGAGAGCCAGTACATGCAACACAGGAGAAACAACTGTAGAGACATGATGTCACCATGCACACTTGTGCACTTGCTGGGTCAAGAAGACCAGAGACTTAATTTTGGAGATGCCTTCAAGGAGAGCAACACACACTCCCCTCACTACAGGAGAGGGGAGGAATACCAAAGACGGGGTAATCGGCCCCACATCAAAACTACAACCTGAAGCAGAGGAGATGATTTTCAAAGGCCATTCACAGATGCCTGTATTCACAGAGAAACTTCTTGACCAACACTGACTGGGGCAAGACCCCCTAAATCTGACACCAGAACCATAAAGAAAAGCACACAGCAATGGATATGGGATTGGAGAAGACTGGAGAAGAAGCCTGTAGCAAGAAAACATGAACAGATCACAAATGAATACAGCCTGACCACCCAACACAAACTTAACACTGAAAACCTTACAGCAAGGCTTGCCTGGATCCAACAACACATTCTCTCACCCAGAGAAAGGACACTACCATAGGAAAGAGACTAGTGGACTTAGCACAACTAATAAACAGCAAAGAGTGGGGTTTGAGAGAATGGAAGTGGCACCAGAGGGAGGAGGGAAAAAACAAAGAACATTTACAGAGGTTGTGACCTAAAGAACAAAATAAACTAATAATAAAAAAAATGTATTATGTTTCTACAAAGAGATTAACTTCTCTCTTATATCAAAGTATTGAATTCGGATAATGGTATCAGTTACATGTTTTTTGTACCAAATATTCTTTTCATGTATCCTTACAGTTTTCTTTTTATTGTTTATAATGTTATGGTTAAACTGGAAAAGAAGAAATAATACAGTTACAATGTCCTTAAAAGCGAAGCAGTCAATTCTTGCACCTGGTGATTCCTGATTTCATGGGTGCTAAGAAGCATTACTCATTTATTTCTTGATGACTCTGATACTGCTCAGGGTTGGAGATGAAATGGTCAAAACATACAAGGCCTCTGAGCAGAATTATAAGAATATGATTTTACTTGGAAATAGAATAATTGTATCTGCAATTAGTTAAGATGTGGTCATTAGGGAGGACCTTAGTTCAATTTGATATACTTTTCTATAAAAAATAGAAATTTGGAAAAAGAGACAGACATGAACAAGGTCTAGAAGATATGAATAGACATAAGGAAAAGATGACCAACTACAAACCATGGAGACCTAGAATATACCTTTCCCTCACAGTCCACAGAAAGACTAGACTCTGAAAACACCTTGGTGGCAGACAGTTTGCCTACAGAACCATGAGACAGTAGTAGTTTAAGCTATTTATTTTTGTGATACCTTGTTATGGCATTCCTCATAATTTAAGAGTGATTATTCTTAAAGAATTCATACTCTAGATATTAAATCAATAGCACGTGCAAAATCCCAAATGTAGCTAAATAATATAAAAAGAGAAATGCAAATTGATGAGAACAGAGAAGAAAGGAATCCTTCCTAAACTTTTTGGTCAGACAAAGCATCCATAGGAAATGATTTTTGAAGAGAGATGAAGAATGATGAATAATATCAAGAAAGAATAACAAGAAGAATATCCAGGTTGAGTTAGGTGGGGGTGTGGGTGCAGCTTGACAAAATATTCAGGTGACAGCAAGTAAATGAGAAACCAACAGAAGGATGGTATCACTTCAGTGTAGATGAGAGGGAGAATAATGCAAGGCTGAGTTAATAAAGTAGGCAGGAAAGCACATGCTTCTGTAGACTTTGTTAAAGACATTTTTAAGTGTTATTGATCAATGACACTCTCTAAAGGATTTTAAGTCAGATAAGATATTATCATATTTGGGCTGTAATCAGACAAGTTCCATTGTTTTTAGGAGACAGTGCTGGAGAGTGATGATATCAGGGGAACTGATGGAAGACTGAGGGTGGCAATGAACGAGGGTGTATAGATAGAGGGCTTGTACAGGTTGGGGGAATGGTAGCTTAATAAAGAAAATGGCCAGTGGTGTACAAATAGATATATTTGAGACATAGAAAGAGAAAAGGATAAGATTTTCTGATAGGACGAGGCCAGTGATGGCTGGAGCTGTTTGTCTGCTGTGACTTATTGAAGCTAGAAGATCCTATTTGAAGGAGAAGTTTTATGGATTTCAACTGCTCATCTGTCATGTGCATCAGGGAACCACCAGTTGAGGAGTCTAGAAGATAACAGGATATACAGGGAGTCCAAAAAGTAAGTTCTGGGCTAGGGACAAAATTTGAAGGCCATCAATTGAAATTTGGTGACTGGAGATTGGGGTGTGTTTGAAAGTCCTAAGTACGTGGTGGGATGAGACAGACCTACAGTGAAGAGCTCGTTAACAGCATTTGATTTTTCTCTTATTTTTCTGTTATTCTCTAAGAGAATGATACTAGTTTCCATCCCATTACACTTGTCAGATAATTTCTTTAAAAATTGAGGCTTCTGAAACAAACCACATATCTCTAAATTATAGTACAACTTTTGACAGTTGTTAATCATATGTATTTTCATTTTAAAAAAAGCAATTGCAGTTTAGTTTTTCACTTTATATTACAAGAGAGAAAAATGTCTTTGTAAGCATTTTAGATAAAAATAAAGTAAGAATTGATTTTTCTTTTCATCACTTAAAAAAAAAGTATCTTTAAAAAACAACCTAGTGCCCACAGGTAGAAAGAAGCCTTATCTGATTGTAATGGTGATTGGATTTTTTTGACATACTGACATTTGGTACAGGCCCTATCTGTGAATAATTTTATTTTTAGCAGTCTGACATTATTTGTGTTTATTGCCTCTGTTAAAGCACATACATGTAGCATCTGCTTTTTAAAGAAAACCCACTGGGGTTACACTATGGTGCTGGTCTTCAAAAACTGTGAAATCATGCCATTGCTAGTATGGAGAGAAAATATGAGACTCCTTCAAGACTGCCTGGAGAGGTGTTGTTATCAAGCTTGCAGATGTACACACCTGCTCTTTCAGCTCTGAGAAGAGCATCACTGGAGTCAAAACAAGTGACTAGAATAGGCTTCCAGTGGACTGGACAATGATATTCCACTGGCTGGATGCATAATGCAATGAAATACGCATTGTGGGTCTATACACTTCACAGATTTTGTAAGGCCACCCAGTAATAGTAAACATCAGGGAAAATATCTGCTCAATTTACTTTTGATAATATGTCAATTTAAAATATCTGTATGTCATCTGAATGAGCAATCTTACTTCTAGAAGTTTGACACATTTATTATGAAGTTCTGGAAACTTTAATCTACAAGAATATTAATACTAGTTAGTTTATTAAAATATAATCCTAGTTAGTTCTTAGACGTCAACACTTAAAAACAATTACCTTTCTAATCAGAACCTGGGTCAGAAATGATAAAATTCATCTGTATGATATACTGTTTCATTTATTAAAATTATGATGTAAACATATAGAGAAATGAAAAATATGAACATATAAGAGTTTACAGACAAGTAAATGGAGTGCCACTTTTGTGTATGTGAAAATTATTTTTGCTAAAACAATGTTTGAAATTGTCTACAGTAAGTTTTTAATCACCTAAGTTTGAGAGTTAAATATACAGATGACACAGAGTAATAAACATCCAAACCTAGTGAAGAGTGAAGCATATTATATAAGTTCAGTCTGCCCATGGGACCTTCTCTCTTTTTTTGTTTTTCTACTTTTGTCAACTAGGGATAAATTGATAGTAGTTTAGTAATATAATGATGCTGCCCAAGATTTTGACATCTCATCAGTATTTTGGAACCTTGGAACCTAGTTCTTATTTTTAAGCAAATCCCTGATAGAGACCCCACCTCCTATTGCCCTAAGTGTATAGAGTCAGTTCTGAGACACATCCATACACTGAACTCTTGCTGGCAAACTAATTACATTGGTTTTCATGTGGTTAAAACAATCTGGATTATTATGGTTCACTTCCTTCTCTTATAAGTTCTTACCATTTATGCATTTCCATTGGGAAAACTAACATTTTTGCCAAATGTCATTCAAACAACCTAAATATTTTTAGGTATTAGGTTAAAACAGAGTTAGAGTAATCATTAAAAAAACTGCACTTTTAATACTTTTATTACTGCTACTACTAAAGGAAGAAGCAGCTATTAACAATTGTTACCTATGATTCAAATACTTTACAGATCTAAATTACATATTAAATTACTTACCTATATATTTTTTATAAATTACATAGTTTAAATATAACATCAATCCTTTAAAGTTGGTGGTTTATTTTAGTTTGACAAATGAGAAGACTCTAAACAACTTTCCTAGCTTCACACAGCTAAGATACATTCAACTAGATTTAAACCTTCATCTTCCAGGTCTCTCTTTTACTCAGCAGGCTATGCGATCCTAATTAGGACTATAAGCACTAATGGTGCTAATTATTATTACAGATATCATCATCAATAGGAATATGGTGCTTAAAACTATTTTCCAATAATGAAATATATCACTATCCAAGCTAAGAGACTGTTGTACTCAACACTTCTTAATGACAACACTTAAAGTCATTCAGAGAGTATCTGATTCTATCTAGGTGATCTGTGCTATCTAAAGCACTCAGAAAGGGCCTAAGTCACACTAGATTCTTTGACATCCATCTGCATTTTTCTTGGCATAGCTGTCACATTGCACTTGGGTCTATTTCCTCTATCTATCCCGAGAATCTTTGCAATCAAGTTATTTTAGACAATTGATGATGAAGTAGCACTCGAGTCACCATGCTGGATGATTTGAGGCCCTTGCTTATTTTATCTCTTGATAGACATTTTCAGTATCCTGTAAGCTTATACATATAAATGACAACGCAGGCTGAGTATATTTTCACTGCACTTGACAAGCTCACTGGACTAAAAGACCTCTAGCCTTAGTGGGAATAAATAAGCTGAAACATCTAAATTACTTAAGTATATTTCCTCTCAATCAGAAATGTGAGTTCTCACCAGGCTTATTGAATGCAGTTGGCCATTTTAGTTAAGGAACAATGGAAGAAAAATGAAAATAATATTCTAAAGATTAAGTGAACAATTTCACTGATACCATATCTGCTCCCTCTGCTTTCCACTGTAGGTTTGGTGGAGCTGAAGGAGAAACAATAAGGAAACTGGGATATAGATCAAGGGAAAATATATTTTATATTTTTGCATAAATTTTTATATACATATATGAATGTATATACACACATATATCCATATGTATCAAAATAGGAAATGACTCAACTGCTCTCTCAAGATGCTTAAGGAATACTTTAAATGTAAAACACAGATAAAGTACTCTTTCAGCAACAATAGTTAACATTTTATTATGTACATAGTACATGTCAGGTACACTGATGACACTCACAGATGCACCCGTGTGCACACACCATTATATGCATATATTCTCACAGCAGTTCTGCGATTTCCCATTGTACAGGAAGGAGAACTGAGACTCAAGAAGACTTCAGAGGCCACATCATGATCTCATTCAATTGCAGATGGTTAGTAAGTTGCAAAGCCAAGATAATAAACACAAGCCTTTCATCTCCATGAGACGATGTTAACCCATCTATTATATAGTCTCCCTAATAATACACTCTCAGTACCAGAATTTCTCAAATTGTGGCCTGATGCCATCTATAACCAGTTCACCTGGGGACATGCTAAAGTACAACTCCTTACATTCCAAATGAGCAGATCTGGGAGACAGGTCCCAATAGCCACAGTTTTAATTTACTTTTCAGATTTTTTAAAAATATGAATATTTGAAGAGTGTGGTTAAAAGGCCCATGACCATGAGTAATAGATTGAAAAGACCCCAGTGTCAGAAGTCAGATGACGTGGGTATTAACTTTCCCTGTCAGTAACCAGTTTTGAGACAAGTTACTTTTCCTCGCTGGTCCTGCACTGTCTTGTCTATAAGGTGATGATGTCAAAGCTGATACCTACTCAGGTATTTTATACAGATGCCCACAATATGGGAACTATTTGATCTGTATGTTCTGCATTCGTCCATTTTCATTTGCATCTTAGGCAGCCACCACATTTCAGAAACATATTTTCTGGAGTACAGTCAAGGTGAAAGTGCAAAAACAAAGTACAGAAAGGGAAAAAGCCTCTGCACAGTTAGCATTGCCTGATCTCTAGAATACTTTGCATCCCTGAGCTCAACAACATATTAACCCACTTAAGCATGCCTCCAGCAGCCCCCCTGAGTTTCTTTGGTGACAGATGAATCACAGAGACAAGACTGGACCACCTACTCAGAAACCAACCAGTAACTTGGCTCATTTTACAAAATAACTGCACAATAGTCCTACTGCAAATCCCAAAAGGAGAGACAATTTTTAGAATGTGAGCCCACCATCTACAGTTGTATTAATTTTTGAATAACCTGAGTTTTTCTAACCTCAACTCTTATCTTTCCTGTTTGACTTCCAGGTGTCAAGTTGGCAGGAGCCAGAGTGTGGCTTCAGAACAACAGAGGCTGGTTAGCACTGCAGCCTGCAGCATGGGAAGCCCGTGATCAGAGAGCAGAGCACTTGTCTGTGACACTCTTCTCAGGAAAAGTGGAGATCAGTGAGTGCAACCACTTTGATGGACTAGTGTTGAGGCACAGAGGTAGCTTTCTCTCACCAGAAGTATGTTTTCAGGGACAATAAACAATATGTCCTGTTTGACAAAGCAGGCCCTTCTAAACGTGATAGTGACAGCTCCCTCATCTCTTTCATCTAATAGGTAATCATTTCCCATCTCTAAAACTATTCCTGCAAATCCAGCAGCATACATTTCATTTGTGGCCCACACAACTGTATTGGCTTTTAAAAGAGAAGTAGCTTTGTCCTCAGTGGCTTCTTTGCATTTGCAATTAATTGATCTGTTGGAAGAATCTGGCATCTGCAAATGCAAATGCACGTTTAGCAATACACCATTGGATGCAAGGACACATTTCATTTTGCAGGCATATTTTGGGAACCTGGAAGAAAATGTGATCTTCATTTCAATCTACAGAGGCTTGTCCAGTACTTTCCGTAACATGTTTACTAAATGAGTGTTTGATATTTAGGTCCTAAAATAAACAGCTAATGAATATTCATGTATGTTGAATGCAATCAGAGAAAAACCAGGAATAGAACATCAGAGTGCATACTCCTACTCCCCATCTGTAGCCATTAGGACACCAGGACTGCACTGCCACGAGCTAGGCATGGAGTCATTCATTCAGCAAGCAACTATTCATTGTACTTTATGTAGAAGCTACTGAACTAAACAACAAGGTTTTTGTCTTAAATCTCAAGAAGTTACCTGAAGGCAAAGGGAAATAGTTTAAGATATTTGTTCAACACATATTTATTGAGTTCATACTTGATGGTAGACATTGATAGGTATTGAAGCATCAGGCAATACATTTTTTTAAAGTGACAAATCATTCCCCTTAAAGAGTATATATTTCATTTGAGGGTGACAAAGAACAAATGAATATGACTCCATGATATGATATATATAAAAAAAAAGGAAATCTTGCCATTGGAGCAGATTGATGTACCTTGATGGGATTATGCTTGGGAAGAGAAAATTTCATAGAAACAAGTGTCAACCAAAACCAAGAATAAACCTGTTGCTTCTGACAACATGAAGGAATGCTGCTACCAGAGGGGGAGGAAAGAGAATTGGCACAGGTAAAGGGGAAAAGTCTACTGGTGGAGATGGTGGCCAGATATTCAGTGGTGAGTGACATGATCCATTCTTCCACAGGTGAGAAGCTGTCTCTCTGCAACTTACACAGTGTTGTAAGCTGATGTGACTGCAATGAAAAAGGGAATATACACAGTGATAGATGGTGTTAAGTTGAATGTAAAAAACACAAAGAGAAAGGAATAAGGGTTCTGCTGAGCATCCCTAGGAAATCAGAAATTTTTTCCAGGGAGATAAAATCTGAATAGAGACTTGCTGGAGAGAAGGAAACCAGAGTATTATTAGTGGAAACAGTGCCTAGATGGAGAGAGCTAAATGTGCATTATCTTAAAAGTAATCACTGATAACTCAGAAGACAACAGGAAGGCTGTTGACTAATCTAGAGGTAACAAGTTTTCAGAAAGGAGACAGAGAGATAAGTGATACCAGATCAAAAAATCCTAGTAAACCATAAAAATTCTTCAACTCTGAATGAGATGGGAACTCACAAGGATTTGAGTAGAGGAATGGTATGATTAAGCATCTATCTTTAAAAAAAGTTATCAGCAACTGAGACATTTACTGGTGGGCTAGAGAGCCTAGGATGAAAGAAGGAAGTCCAGTGGAGGTGTATTTTTCTATTATCTAGTTCATGAATAACATAGGTTTGGATCAGGATCATGCAGTGAAAGTGATACTAACTAGTTGGATTTTAGATATTTTGGATGATATCTTAAGCCACCTACCTACTCATTTTGAGGTACAATGTACATATAAAATAAAACATAAAAGTAAAATTTACCAAATATATAAGTAGATGCCAGGTATTCATCACCTAGTTTAAGAAGTAGACAATTGTCCAGCAGTACAAATATTCTGTATTCAACATGTTGGAAGAGAGATTTGAGTAGGTCAAGTAGATGCATGGGAGATCTTAGAGACCCAAATAAAACTTGAAGAGATGAAAATGACATCTTAAAAAATTTTTGAGATGAAAATGACATCTTAAATTTAAAAAATTAAGATTTTTTTAATTTAAGACAGAATGAAAGGCAGACAAGCCTTTGCAAAATAAAAGATTAGAGAATTTTTCAAGATGATGCAATCAATGAAAATGGATAGGACTACATTCTTGAGAAATACAATGTTCATCTCCCAATACATCTTCCAAAAGAACCACCTGTCACAGAGTCAT
Source organism: Uropsilus gracilis (assembly GCA_004024945.1). Classification (NCBI taxonomy): domain Eukaryota; kingdom Metazoa; phylum Chordata; class Mammalia; order Eulipotyphla; family Talpidae; genus Uropsilus; species Uropsilus gracilis. Next base: position 69,470 of record PVHY01003410.1, read on the forward strand.
ACCTACAGCCACACAAAGAGTGGATGAGCCAAAATCTAAGGGCTGATATGTTACCCAAGAGAGCAATGTGCCCCTCTCCCTTCTATGGGAGAGGAAGGTCACAGAGATGGGGCCTCAGCCCCGCAGCAAAGCTACAATCCGAAGGAAACAATCTGCAAAGGCATCCAATGCCTGTTCACATTGAGTATCTTCTATAATGAATGACACAGAATTGATTGGATAAAACAGTCAACAATTAGAAGACACTAATAGACTCCAAATGAGCATGAACTGGTACTCAATGCAAAGTTAAGACTGAACACCTACCAGCATGGCTTGCTATAGTCCAGGATCACAGTCCCTCACCCCAAAAAAGGACAACATCATAGAAAATGAAGAGACCAAAGAACTCAACATAGTTCAACAAACAGCAAGCATAGGGGTCTAAGTGAACAGAGGGAATGTCAATGGAAGGAGAGGGGAAGGTTTTCCAACAACCATTTGCTGATGCTGTATAAAATCTAAAGAATGAATACAATTTTAAAAATAAAATAAAAAAAAATCAAGTCTGTGCCAAGGCTCTGTCATTAGTGGAGGAAGTGCTCTCTTCCTAATAGAAACTACAGTTTCCGAGTGTCACTGGCTTACAAATTCAACTGAGGTTCTTATTTATGAGGCCAGTGCTCTGACCCTTAACAATAGGGCCTCACAAGATTATTCATATTTAAACCAGGTAGTCAAACACTGGTCACAAACTCTACATAGGAGAAAAATTTTGCTGAAAATTTGTTAAAAACCAATCATGTAGATAGATGATCTTGTATACAAGTTACACGACTTTGGCTACAGAGGAGTATCTAAGAGACTGCTGTCATTAGAGCATCTGCTCATTTAGTTGAATTCAAGGGAAAAATACTGTAAAAAGAATTGCTTTAATTAAACTATACTATGAAACAAATGTTCCTGTTCCAGGCTATTCTCTACCACTGTCTGAAAGGAACATAGCAGCTTGAGGAAAAGAACATAAAAAAGATGCCTTTGAACACTGAGAAACATAGTTTTCACCAGCACTTATATCCATGGTTGGGTTAGACATAGCACTCATGATGTGTGAGTAAGTATGGAGTAAAGATCTAAGAGATTTCATAATATGAAACTGTGGAGACACAAGCTAATAATCAGATCTCATTCCTGAACTTTTATTAACATTGATTTAAAGATCCAGTTTTCCCAGCACCACTTGTTGAAGAACTGTCCTTGTTCCACTGTATGGTTTTAACCCTTTGTCAAAAATTAGCTAGATGGAATCATACTAGCAGAAATAAGTTAGAAAGAAAAAAAATACTGGATGGTCTCATTTATATATGAGATAAAAGGAAAACAAACAAATAGACAAGAAAAATTTAAAACTAACTCTCAGAAAAAAGAAGCATGGAACATGTGGGGGGGGGGAGAAAAGCAGGCGTGGGAGGAGCACAAAAGATTAAGATGATGGTTCACAGATTATTAGGTGATTAGGTGGTTGGGAGAACCCCAGGGTAGAAAACTATGTAAAATAAAACAAATAAATACATTTTTTTAAAAATGTATTTTCTAGATTTAAAAAAAGTTTTCTGTTACTGGGAGCTCAAAGAGCTGCAAGTTGCTGTTACCTAGGAGTTAAAGGGGTAATCTAGATGTAATATATTATTTTAAAATTATGGACAATAACAAGAAAACAATGGAATATTTTTAAAGTTTCATTTGTTCAAAAATTAAGATGCAGTTTTACATAAAAATTAACAGTTTTGCTAAAAAAGAATAAGCTGTTTTTAGAATTTTTCCTCAAATATAAATATATTGTAACTTATAACCTTGGGAAGAATGTCTTTAAGGACCCAGACATTAATTTCAAAAAGAGATTGAGAAACAGTTGATTATCTTCACACAGAAACACCAGGAGGGAATTTTGTTTCACTTGAGAAAGGAAAGGGTCAAATTCCTGTCCTTGTCTTTGAAACTGGGAAGACGATAAAAAAAAGCTACTCATTTGATAATGTAAGGAAAAAGTAAAATGTTCATTGACTCTGCATACCACACAGCCTTGTATGTATGTCAAATTAATTTTTATTGTATGAGTATATGGGATTTCTTGTTTTTATGATATATTGCAACAAAATTATTTGTGGATTTATGGACAAATGCTTTTCCAATTTTTTTTCTTTCCTTTTCCCAACATTTAAGAAATATATTTAGCAATATATAAGGTTAATGTTAAAACAATTTTCTTAACACCTTTTGCCAATAAACAGACATCTAATCTGGTATTGGTCTTTTCACAAAAAATAGAACCAAGAAACTTTCATATGTAATTGAGGGTCATATAAAAGATTAGTATGAAACTATCATGATTACTTTGTTTATATTTAATTTATATTTTATATAAAAAGGAATGTATACTACCTACATTTTCAGTGATTTTATGGTTTTTCCAACTCTTTGATATTTTGTGTAAACTTAAAAAAATTGAAAGTAAATCGCATACCTTTATCCAATAATTACCAATAAATATGACCTTATCAGAGTAGTAGCATTTTGTAAAATTTGGAAAATATGCCAGGAAATAACATACTGAATTATTAACCAAACTGACCCTTATAGAATATATTTTAATCATTCCACACAAAGAAAATAATGGTCACTGTATTATACCAACAAGGTACCAATTTTGAAAGGCTTGCCCTGTAATAGTACATGTCAGATACTGATTGGGACCCTAACATGCACCCCAAGAATTGAAGGAAATAGTGCTTTTTTGTAGAAAGAAGTTCGGCTTTCACATTACATATATAAAAATATAAAATCTGACAAGAGTAGATATAATTTATTTTCAAGTAATTACATTTCTGGATTACTTTTCCTATTCTATAGCTGAAAAGACTAAATCAATTGCTGGAGTGGTTGAAAGTATGATTACTTTAACTGTTTTGATTATGTCATTTTTTTTCAGTAAGTTTTTGAAAAAATAAATTAGATATTACATTGTTAAAAATATGTTACAATAATAAAACACAAACAATGATAAGCATTAATGAGTTATAGAACAGCTTCATGTATCTTTACATTATTATTGGTCCCAAATAAGGAGATATTTGGGGCAACAAAAGAAGATAAAAACATTTCAAAACTGATACAGACTATAACCCTACAAACTCTACAAGTTCAACAAATCTTAAGCATAAGAAACATAAATCTTTCTTTGTTCCTTTTTATGTAATATATTGATTTGCACTGACTGAATCTAAGGTTTTCTCTCATGGATTTTAAGCAATTTGATGTGCCTTAGTTTTCCTTTTAAATATTTTGCATAATTAATTTTTAGTGCTTGTTACAAATTGCATTTTGCTTCACTGCCCCTGAACTAGAGGTATTAAAATCCCAAGCCCCTGGTTATTCATAATACAACTTTATTTGGAAATAAAGTCTTTATAATCAAGTTAAAATGAGATCAATAGAGTAGTTTTGTTTTGTTTTTTTTTAATACAATATGACTACTGATGTTTTTGCAAAAAGATATTTGGACATAGAGGCAAACATGGAATTTTAAGACAATGTGAAAATATAGAGAGAACAGCATATGAATACAGAGAATGAAAATAATATATCCACATCCAGGAATCAGAGAGTTCCTGAACTGCTCCCCACCCCCAATATGGTAGAAGCTAGGGCTGAGGTTTTTCATCTGTTCACTTTGTGCTGAGCCAAGAGAGGGCTGTGGTGATTGACTATACTTAGACAGAACCAAGGTCTTTGTTCTTACTACTTCTCTGGAGGCTAAAAACTGCTGGCTCTGTTAGCACACTCAAACAGAAACCACCATAGTCTTATGAATCCCTGGAAAGGTTGGGGCATTTCCCATATTGTACAGCTATTTCCCTCTCTAGGAAAAGCTGGGTGCTTGGTCTGTACTGACCTAGGTAGATGCTCAATCCAAAACATTATTCTTGTTTTCCTGCAAGAAGTTTATACCAGGTTTCATTAACTTCACCCAATTGGCAAAACAGAAGCTACTCTTCTAGGAAGCTACTGGAAAAATTGAACCACTGGATGTGCAGTATAAAACTTTTTCTCTTTAGCGAGAAGCTGGAAGCTGAGGAACTTCCTCCTGATCATATAGAACCATGCCAGAGGAGCACTTCTGATACTCTCCTGCCAAATACCTTATGTTTTATCATACTGAACTCAATGTGCCTGGTTTGACACTTGTCCAAGGTGCAATAGTCTTTCATCTGCTTCTGGATTTACCACAATTGAGACTTTTTGTTACTGGTCTTGTTGTGTTCATGCTGATAGAAGGACAATTCATCTTCTCATTCTGCTCTCTTGCTGATGATGTCCCCCAAGAACCAGCTGGTCCTTGAGAAAGTCTAATTTATCACATAGAATTTCCAGAAATACCTAAGGAAACTATGCAATTCCCTAGTTGTTCTAAGTAGGTATTGACAAAGACTACTGAAGTTGATTATAGATAATTCTTGTGAAAGTGATTACATTTCCTACCCTATGAAAGCCTGAAGAAAAAACAGATTTCAAAACTGTAAGTGGAAAATGTGAAGAAAGTGATTAGTGGGGCCAAATCATTGATTAAGTCTTAGCTATGCAGTGATTTATTTTACTCCTTTTGATAAACATACTTTACAAAAATAACTATTTCTCCTAAGGAGGAGTCAGTGGTGTGCTGGAGCCAGCTCGCACCAACTCCTGTAATGGATCATGTGCATCTCTTCCCAATTATACTTTCATTCACATCAAGTTGATAGCATGAAATCATCCATAACTGGAAATTACATCAGTAAATTTGGCAAATGTCACATATTAGGTCTGTATTCTTTTGAAAAAATCCACTGCTAAACATTTACCAGCATATTAGGAGACTGTGAACTTAAAACACTATACATTGTGGACATTGAGACAAAGGCATCTTAGGTTTGATTCCCATGGAAACAGACACCAAGATAAAGATTTCTTAAGTAGGCAGTTGCATTAACTATATATGTGCGTGTGTATATTTATACATATACTCATATGTATAAATGTATAAATATGTATATATGTATGTGTATATGTGTGCTCCTGTATACATACACAAAGAGACAGACACACACACACACACACACACACACACACACATATATAGTATTCTGATGCTTTGACATCTGAGGTTTTGCTGATGCTAGAACAGTTTCTAGAGATAGTGAACAACTTGCCCACAAGTGTGATTTATAAATGAAACTCTTCAGCCGCGATCACATGTCTATACCTCCCATTACTCTAGAGCAAGTACTAGACAAACTGGGGACACTGCTCCGGAACTCACTGAAATGCTCAAAAACTCATTAATCCTAAATCTTTTACTCTGTCTCATTTGTTCTCTTCAAAATCACAACAAACGTTCTCGCTCACAGCTCCTTCCTCTCCCTCTACTTCCTGACTAAACCTGGTGCTTCCCACCTATCGTGACCAGGTATTGTGCATGTCCATGACTGGAGAAATATGAGTAGCAAACTATCTTTTCAATGGCAATCATCTTTTGATTGTTGGCTTTAGCATACATAAATAATAATGCAAGAAACTAAATTGATAAAGAAGTCCTTTGAGGAAAGCTTTAAAGATCAATGCATTTAAGACATAAAATTAAGGATGGGAAGAGAGAGAATTTATGTTTTAGCCCAAGCCTCTCCAATTCTACAAAAAGGGAATGCTCCCTTCCTAGTTCTCTTGGAGGCAAGAGACCCAGCATTCATAACCCTCTGTTGATCAGGGGAGAGTATGCTTAGATTCCTAAAGGGAATGTGATTTGGGGGTTTGAAGGAACTCTGAGAGTATTACACAAAGAGGGACTCTGCTAATGCTATGTATGAACCACCAATAGTTCCAGTCACTGGGGGAAACTTCTTAGGTCTGAAAGAGAACTAGGAAGTGTATATCTGCATGTACTACATAACAGGAAGATAAAATCAACTGCCAAATGCTGTATAGCTTATGTGATTCATGAGCTTTCTAATAAAGTCAACATAATTGAAGATAATAAATGCTGGATTTGAAAAGAAGCTAAAAGTTCATGTCAGATATGTCCCCTCAACCCTAGCAGAAAAATAAATGTAAAGTAAATTAGCCATTTACAACATCGCAAAACCCAACATACTGTGAAGATTTATCAGCTCGATCATGAAAAAAAAATTGACTGCCTTCGACAAAGCAATTAAAAATGAAAATTGGTGCAACTGAAGTCCAAATAAAATAAGCTTCAAGAGTCAAAGAAATGAGGAAATAAAAATGTGTTGGATTTCTCTATCCCCTCCTGCCCCCTCTTTCTTCCCCTTTTTCTTCCTCTCTTTTCCATTTGACTTTAGAATTTTATACTAAAGTTGTACAGCTGGTGACTGATTGAACAGGATAGGATAGGGCAATAGGGAAAGACTGATTAAATACATTTTCCCTGCGAATGTAGCTGTGTAGATTCTGGGATAGCTGAGTGATTTTAAAGAAATGCTCTGTTTGTTTTCAGCTGTTTTGTCTCCAGTAATAAGAGAATAAAGGTTGGGCAATTCATCATTTCATTATTATAATAAGCAATTCTAAACAAAGTTTTCTTGAAATGTTTACATGATTGAGTCTCCAAATCTTGTGGATTAGTCTGTCAAATGAGTGGGGAACATACAAAAAAGGCAAGGGTTTATTAAAGGAAACTTGGCAAATTTATACAGCAAAAACAAACACCCAGCAGTTTCATAAGAATTTAAAAGAACAGAAGAGAAAGAGAGGGAGTCACTCGAGGGAACAGCAAGAAGCAAAGATCACGCTCATCATGTGTTGTATGTGAGGAATTGTATGTGCACATGTTTCTCCTGGGACACATCTTACAACTTGTTGCTGTAATGCAGTGGCACCATTACTTTATGGTGTTTTCTTGGTTTTTGTGTCACAAATATACATCGCTGCATAATCCCTTATTTGATCCAGCACATGTCTTTTGTTCTGGTTTCATGCTCCATACAGTGGAAGGTACAAAGTTGACTATGAACAATAACTAATATATATTTGAGCACTGACAATGCTCTAGACCTTACATAAATTTCATTAATGCCTCACAGTAGCTTGTTAATGAAAAACTTACTTGCATTTAAAGATGAAAAAGCTGAAGCTCATAATATTAGTAACATTCCTGAGGGTATGAACTTTTAAACTGGGTAAGAAAGAGCAGAACCACAGTCAATATGATGCAGAATTTGAAATTTTAGTCATTCTGTTATACACTGTCTATTCTATTAGGACAAACTCTGTTACTAAAAATATTCTAGGAGAAAGATTTGGTATTAATTTCGAAAACACCTGCACTTAGGTACTTAAAATAGTAGTTTTGGAGAGGGAAATTTGCACAAAGACACAGATTCAGAATATTGTAGTTTATTTCTGAGGAACACAAGTCACAGAAATTGGCAGTAGATTGGGACAAAGAAATAAGCTCTAACTTTTCATCCACATGTAAATAGAATCAACAAATACTTTGAAAGATGATAAATGAAAAGTTCACACTTAATATTCACAGAAATTATTGTGTTGTCATTGCGGAGAGTGGTTTCTGAGAGAATTATATGAATATAAGCTACTTAGGAGGCCAGTACTATAACCGACTGAAAACAGAACCTGTCTGGATGAGACATGGTACAGAGATGAGTGTGAGTTAACCTGGCAGGTGAAGAGTTACAAGAAGACACAGTGATTGCACATTAGTGTGAAAGGATATAGCCACCACTTTTTTTAAAAACTATAATTATTATTATTGTGTTGTATTTGAGATATCATGAGAATAGAATCATGTTTCTTCCTTGGGTTTCATATCTGGTTTCATGTCTTCCTTAAGTTTCCTTTTAATGGTGAATCAGCCCCATGAGACTTTAGCTACCTCTCTCTCATTGTCCAGGTCCATTTGAATGACTTGTAAATACTGTTACTGATAGACCAGTGAGAATATAAACTACCTTTTCCTCTTTTTTCCTCTGTGGAGCAATCATCTACACATCTTTGGGGGGGTGATGTCATAACAGTCTATTTGATAGAGTGTTTCACAATCTAACAGATATACTGTTCTTTCAATAGAACTGCTGAACAAGTTGCAATGGGCCCAACCAGAGAACCTATTGATTTAGGAAGAAAGGGAACTACCTCTTCAGTCTGTATTATAATTTTCAGAATATTTGGTAAACTTAATTTGATTTTATATTAAAAGAATATTAAATGGATTTGTCCTTGAATCGTGACCTATTTTTTCTGAAAACCTAACTATGCCCATTAGCTTTAAGGAAAAGTAGTTTCTACAGCTTTGAATAGAGGAGATTTTAACTTTGCTTCACTTATAAATTATATATGCAGTTTATAAGGGTCTAAGGAGGCTTTGAAATATATTCATGAAGAATATACTTAGTAGCCACACACAGGAAAAATATATTTTCTGTTTACCTAATCTGGTTTTAGGTTAAATCCTTTAATTTTCTCATTAATAGCCAAAATTTGACTCTACAAAAATGGATGTATTTCAAGACATATTTATAGTATTAAATTTAATTTCTCTTCCTCTTTTATACAAAATCAAACTAGGTAATATATGATGTTTATGAATAAATGGGAAAGGAAACAACCAAAGAGTCAACTAATATATGGAGTACCATATTCTGCAGCAAACTACAATTTCTCTTCACCACATATGAGGAGAGAATTGAAGATTGTTGAGGAAACTGTTATCATATTTGCCAAAGAAGGCATCCACATTATTACATTTGCACCATACTCCTTTTTTTGTACTTTTAAATCTTATTTTCTGAGCTAAAAAAATCTTTGCATGAAGGTCATTAAATTTAATTAAATGGATTTTTTTACCCTTTCAAGAAAACGATTAGTCTCAAAAACTTGTATTAAATAGAGTAAATTAATATCTATACTGTAATCTCTAGACAGATTTATAATGTTGTCATCTAAAGTTTATTAGAGACAGGGAGGGAAGTGTCTTAGTGGAATATGCCAAAGATGTGCTCTGTATCCATAGAAAGATCTGTTTGCTAAGCTAGTGTCTGCAGTTGATTTTTCTCTAACACTACATTAAACTTTCATCATGACATTCTACTAGAGAGGGAAATGTAACATCTACTTTACAGACTTTGTTAAAATAAATAATGTGTTGTAATCACAACCTGTATTTGTACTGCTCTTAGTAGATTTCAAAGCATCACCTTTTTTTTTGCAATTATTTTTTTAGAAACTGTGTGTGTAGTAGATACAAATGTGTCATAATTAAATATACATAATTCTGTCTCTGCAAGTTAGTAGTTTTCTATTCAGGAACATCACTCCTTGAAATACAGCTGGTATATCTTTAAAGTGGGAACAATAATACTCACTTTTACAGGAATGTCTTGAGAGGTTGACATAATAACAATAATAATAATAATAGTAATGATAATAATAACAAACACACAGGTAGAAGCCAGTATGCACAGAAACTGTCACATAATAAATGCTTAATATGTATAATATAAAATATTCTTTCTGGAATTAATTTTCCAGGGCTGTCTAGCCTTAAGAAGTTGAGGTCACCCAGTCAATTATTTAGAGAGCTAGAATTCATGTTTACTTCTTTTTCCAGTCACCCTAGTCTCCTCATTCTATGCTATCTTGAGCGCATGCACAAAGAAAACTATTAGGCAAATGGTCTGGATTCTTATATTCTTCAGTTGACAGAAAAGTAACAGTACTACCAACCATTTAAAAAAACAATGAAATTGTTTTATTTACCATTACCCAAAAAACTGTTCATTCAAAATTCAATACATCTAAAATACATGATGTTACAGGGCAGTGGACAAGAGTCCAGAGTAGGTTATACAAAATTTCTGTTTTCTGATCTGGTTTTAAAAGAAAGGTACAGACTTGAAAAGATTCCATCACCACGTAAGACTGTCTCAGGTCTGTAAATTGGAAAAGATAATTTTCTCAACCTCAACTTTTTGCTTTGAACTGTCTTAGATTATAATGTTGCATTCATTTAGGGCAGACTTTTTATTAAGGAAGCTAAATGTCAGGTGTAGGCAGGACACCTATAGTTAACTCTGTACTCCTCCCCTCTCTCCACCTTTTTTCCTTCCTTATTTATCATGGGGACCATATGATAGGACCAGAAATGCTGCTAGTTTGATCTCTTCTCCCACAACCCCCAAATTGGACCATTTTAAAGGTTTGCTGCTCACAATGTTATTGCTCTTCTTGGTGTTATTGGTTGTGATCTTAGCTTCATATTTAAGGACATTTGTCATCTAGATGCCTCCTAGATAGTCCCATCTTCTGGGTTGCAATCAGATATACAACTTCTGAGTTTGGTACTGGGTAAGCCAACTTCAAGGCTTCCAGCTTTCACCCCAAACCCAACGTGACTTGGGCTTGGGCCCAAGCGGATGGAGTGTCGCCAAGCCGGAGAGTGCGGATGGTGCTGGGAAGTTCATCCCAGAGGTGAGAGGCAGCCAGTTTCAGCTGCAGGAGGTGTCTCACTCAGGTGAGCTGCCCCACCAGCAAACAGATGTCTCCTGGTTGTCATGGTAACGGACCTGGGAGTTAGGGAGAGACCGCAATTTGCAACTGAACAGGGCCTTCAGGCTAGGGGCAGAACCAGTAGTTTGGTACTGGATAAGCCAACTTCAAGGCTTCCAGCTTTCATCCCAAGTCCAAAAGCACCAGCGCCAATGTGCGGTGCCGGCGCAAACTAACAAAACAAGAACACCCACTAGCCAAGAGCTTGAAGAAACCCCAACCAAAAAGTGTAATGGCAAGTCTAGATGCTTGGAGGCACCAAGAGCTATTTAAGGTCCATCAAGCTAAAAAAAATAAGGGGGGAAAACAACAATAGAGAAGACAGACAATACAATAGAAACCACACCTAGTCACACATTCACTCCCTATAAAGGAACTGGTCTCCCACAATAAGCAATGGAAATAAGATATAACCACCACTGCAGCAAAAGTACAAAAACAGAACTAACCACAATTAGTTAGCCTTCAACATGCCTAATACCAGAGCAGTAGTCACTCAATATGTAGAGCAAGTCCGAAAGGAAAACACAGGAAGGAGGAAGACTACAAATACTCAAGTAAGCCCTAAGAAAAATAATTCACCCCCAAAGGATACACATTCTGTAGAAACCAATTTGGATGACATGGAAGAAATCCTGCACATGTCAGACAAAGAATTCAGAATCAACATGATAAAAGCACTCAAAGAGGCCAAAGAAGAGGGGAAAAAAGGGAAAGCAAGAGGGTAGAAGCTCTCAACAAACTAAAAGAAGTAGTAGAAAAATATAAAAAAGAATGTAGTAAAATAAGCAATATCATTGAAGTACAGAAAAATGAAAATGAAACACTAAATAAGAAGCTGCAGGAGATGCAATGGATAAGAGGAGCAATAGAAGAGCTCAAAAATGCAGGGAAGAGCCAGGAATGCAGATTAGCAGAAATAAAAGAATCAGCAAACTAGAGGATATAGAAGCAGAGAGAATGAAGAAAGAGAAAGAGAGAGAGAAACAGAGTAAGAAAACAGAAGAAAATATCAGAGATCTGTCAGATACTCTAAAGAAAACAAATATAAGAGTAGTAGGATTCCCACAAGAAGAGAAAGGCATAGGATCTGAAAGGCTCTTCAAAGAAATGATAGAGGAAAATTTCCCAAACTTGAAGAAAGAAATGAAAATAGACAAACAGGAAGCAAAAAGAACACCAAACTAATTTAATGAAAGAAGAAACACAGCAAGACACATCATAGTAAAACTTTCAAGAGCCAAAGATAAAGAAAAAAATACGAAAATAATGAGAGAGGAAACAGATAACCTACAAAGGAAAACCTATCAGACTGACCTCAGACTTCTCAGAAGAGACACTCAAAGCAAGGAGAGAATGGGGCCACATCATCAAAGCACTCCAAAACAAAAAGTGCCAACCAAGAATACCCAGCAAAGATGTCCTTCCTTTATGAAAGAAAAATTAGAACATTCTCAGACAAATAAAGCCTCCAGAAATTTGCTACCACCAAACACCTCCTCCAAGAACTCCTCCAAGAAGCCCTAAGATCAAAACCTGAAGAAGAATAGAAAGAATGAATAATAGAAAAGAAAGAACAAACTAAAACAGAACCACCAATGACCACCAGGAACCAATGTTAGAGCCTCAAATATCAATAATTACCCTAAATGTCAATGGGCTAAACTCAGCAATTAAAAGACACAGAGTGGCAGAGTAGATTAAAAGACAGAATCCAACACTCTGTTGTCTCCAAGAAACACATTTGATCCCAAAAGACAAGCACAGATTGAAGGTAAAAGGATGGAAAATGATCCTACAAGCAAATGACACCCCCCAAAAAGCAGGGGTAGCCATTCTGATAGCAGATAAAGCAGACTTCAAATTAAAAAAAGTAACAAAGGATAAAGAAGGTCACTATCTAATGGTTCAAGGGTCAAACAACCAAAAAGACATAACAATTATCAACATATACTCACCAAATGAGGGTGCACCAAGATTCATAAGACAGCTACTAAGAGAACTGAAAACAAATATAGATGAAAACACATATGTAGTAAGAGACTTTAACACCCACACTCAACAAAGGACAGATCAAAAAAGCAAAAGCTACACAAGGACACAAAAGCCTTAAATGAAGACCTAGACAAAATGGACAAAATAGACATCAACAGGATGCTACACCCACAAGGAACAGACTACACCTTCTTCTCAAATGCATATGGATCATTCTCTAAAATTGACCACATACTAGGCCATAAGGCAAACATGAATAAATATACAAAGATTAAAATAATACCAACCTTTTTTTCAGACCATTAGGGTATCAAACTAGAAATCAATAATGAAAAGAAAGAAGAACATCCAACACATGGAGACTGAAAACATGCTAATAAAGGAAGAATGGGTAATTGAAGAAATTAACGATGAAATAAAAACTTACTTTGAAACAAATGACAAAGAAGACACAGCATTCCAAAATGTTTGGGATGCAGCAAAAGCATATCTAAGAGGAAGACTCGTAGCAATACAGGCCCATATCAAAAACCAAGAAAATAATCAAAAAACAACCTAATCCACCAACTTGAAAAACTAGAAAAAGAGCAACAACAACAACAACAAAAAACCAAAACCTAGCAGAGGACAAGAAATAACAAAAATAAGAGAAGAAATAAATAATCTAGAAGCCAAAAAGACTATCCAGAAGATCAACAAAACCAAAATCTGGTTCTTAGAAAAAATAAGTAAAATTGCAAACACCTTGCAAAACTCACAAAGGAACAAAGAAAGAGAATTCCAATAAACAGAATCACAAATGAAAGAGGAGAAATTACAACAGACACAAAAGAAATCCAAAGGATAATAAGAGATTAGTATGAGCAACTATATGGAAATGAATAGAACAACCTGGATGAGATGGATAGATTCTTAGAAAGATACCACTCCCCAAAATTAAACAAGGAAGATATAGAGAATTTAAATAAACCAATCACAAGCAGTGAAATTGAAGCAGTCATCAAAACTCTACCTAAAAACAAGAGTCCAGGACCTGATGACTTTACAAATGAATTGTACCAGACATTCAAAGATGATATAATTCCTGCACTACTAAAGCTCTTCCAAAAAATTGAAAAAGAAAGAAAACTGCCAAACACATTCTATGAAGCAAACATTACACTCATACCAAAACCAAATAAGGACAGCTCCAAGAAAGAAAGCTATAGGCCAATTTCCTTAATGAACATGGATGTAAAAATTTTAAACAAAATCCTGGCAAACCAAATCAAATGATGCATAAAAAGCATTATTCACCATGAGCAAGTGGGATTTATCCCAGGGGCACAAGGATGGTCAACATCCGGAAATCAATTAACATAATACATCACATCAACAAAGAGAAAAACAAAAACCACATGATAATATCAACAGATGCAGTGAAAGCATTTGACAAAGTCCAGCATCCATTCATGATAAAAGCCCTTGAAAAATTAGGGATTAAAGGAACATACCTCAACATAATAAAAGCCATCTATGACAAACCTACAGCAAACATCATCCTAAATGGGAGAAACTAAAAGCATTCCAGTTGAGATCTGGAATCAGGCAAGGATGCCCACTCTCCCCATTACTCTTTAACATTGTACTGGAATTTCTAGCTAGGGCAATAAGGCAAGAGAAAGGCATAAAAGGGATACAAATAGGTAAAGAGGAATTGACACTATCATTATATGCGGATGACATGATTCTCTACATAGATGACCCCAAAAAATCCACAGAAAGATTTCTTGAAATAATAAATCAGTTCAGTAAGGTAGGTGGATATAAAATCAACACACAGAAATTGGTAGCTTTCCTATATGCAAGAAGTCAAATAGAAGAAGAAGAAATTCAAAAAAGCATCCCATTTACCACTGCACACACACACAAAAAAAACCTTGGAATAAACCTAACAAAAAATGTGAAAGAACTCTACAAAGATAATTTTAGAACACTGCTAAAAGAGATAGAACAAGACATAAGGAAATGGAAAGACATTCCCTGCTCATGGATTGGAAGGATAAATATCATCAAAAAGGCCATCTTACCAAAGGCAATCTATAGATTCAATGCAATCCCAATAAAAATCCCAATGACATTTTTTAAAGAGATAGAATAAAATTTAATGAAATTCATATGGAATAACAAAAGGCCTCAAATATCAAAAAACCTCCAGGCCAGAAAAAAATAAAATGGAGGTATTACAATTCCAAACTTCAAACTATACTACAAAGTCATAATAATTAAAACAGCTTGGTACTAGTATAAAAACAGACAATGAGACCAATGGAACAGAATTGAGTGCTCTGAAATAAAAATCACACATATATAGTCAACTAATCTTTGATGAAGGAGTAAAAAACTTACGTTGGAACAAAGATAGCCTCTTCAATAAATGGTGCTGGGAAAATTGGACTAAGACATGCAAAAAAAATGGACGAAGAAAACTCCCTTACTCCATGTACAAAAATCAACTCAAAATGGATAAAAGACTTAGAGGTCAGACCTGAAACCATAATATACATAGAGGAAAACTTGGGTAAATCCCCCCAGGAATTACAACTCAGAAACCCCTTTCTGGAAACATCTACAGATGGCAAAAAATGAAGGCAAAAAACATAAACAGATGGGACTACATAAACTAGAAAACTTCTTTACAGCAAAAGAAACAACAGAAAAATCTAAAAGAAGCCCAACCGAATGGGAAAAATTTTTTGCCCTCCACAATAGTGATAAGGGTTTAATAACGAAGATTCACAAAGAACTCACACAACTAAACAAAAGCAAAATAAAAAACCCAATCAAAAAATGTGGAGAAGAACTAAAAAGACACTTCTCCAAAGAGGAAATACAAACGGCCAACCGGCACATGAAAAATTGCTCAATGTCACTAGCAATAAGGGAAATGCAAATCAAAACAACAATGAGATACCACCTTACACCAGTGAGAATGGCCCACATTAAAAAAAAGACAATAAGTGCTGGTGTGGATGTGGAGAAAAAGGAATATTCTTACACTGCTGGTGGGAATGTCAACTGGTCCAACCTCTATGGAAAGCTGTGTGGAGGACCCTCAAGTTAACGAAAATAGAACTACCATTTGACCCAGCAATTGCTCTCTTGGGAATCTACCCAAAAGAGACCTCAATGTGGCTACAAAGGGACACCTGTGCTCAGATGTTTACCGCAGCACTATTTATAATTGCAAGGACGTGGCAGCAACCCAAGTGCTCCTAAACAGAAGACTGGATGAAAAAAATGTGGTATAAATAAATGATGGAATATTACTCATCAATTAAGAATGACAAATTCGATGACTTTATGACAACATGTATGTACTTAGAAGGAATCATACTAGCAAAAGCAAGTCAAAAAGAGAAAGACAGAAGTTAAATGGTTTCACTAATATATGGGGCATAATGAAAAAAAAGTAAACAAAAGCCATGAGGAAAAGACAAAACAAGCTAAGCACCAAACTGAAGCACACAACTATGGGCAGGAGGGAAGGGGGGGGGAGGGAAGGGGAGGGGTTAATCCCTGGTATTGCAAAGATGTAAAATTTATATATAAATAAATATTAAAAAAATAAAATAATTTGTATCAAAACAAAAAAGATATACATTTCCTACTCAACATTATCAATGGACATTACACAACTATCCTACTCATCACATCTTAGTGTGACTTGGTAATCTTCTTCCGCAAGATGTTTCTCCACTTTTCCTCTCTCATGAGTTCTTTTTTTAAATTTTTAATTATTTTATTGAGGCAACATTGGTTTACAACACTCTATATGTTTTAAAGGTATAGGTTCACATCTCTTCAATTGTTTGTTACCCCACCACACTCATTACCAAAGTACTACTATACTCCATTTGTCACCCTCCCACCCCCCACTCAGGGAGCCAGGATTCTGCAGCCAAATTTCTAGGGTTTTTTCCTTCTTTTTTTGATGTTGGTTGTGGTAGGGGTGTTTTGTTGTTGTTGTTGTTGTTGTTGTTTTTGTTTAATTTATTTTCTTTCATTTTTTTGTATATATATATTATATTACTGTGTACCCTGGGGTTTTCCCATTTCCTTATCACCTGTTAACCATCTTATTCTTTTTTGCTCTCTGCCTCCCCTATTTCCTTCCCCCTCCTCCTTTTTTGCTCTTTCAGTTCTGTTGGTTGTTTCTGATTTTTCTTATTCATTTGTTTGTTTATCCTTGTATCCTTCATGTAAGTGAGACCATTCTGTGCACACATGTTTATTACAGCTCTGTTCACAACTGTCAAGATATGGAAAAAATCCAAATGTCCCAAAACCTATGAATGGATGAAAAAAAATGTGGTATAAGTACACAATGGAATATTATGAATCAACCAAGGAAGAGAAACACATGTCATTTGCAAGAACATGGATGGAGGTAGTAGGACTCATATTAGCAGAAATAAGCCAGAAAGAAAAAGAAAAATAGAGGATGATTCCTTCTCCTTGTTGAAATAAGAATCAGACTCTCTACTTGTAACACCTATAGTATAGACATTTGGAGCCACATGCAATTTACTTCTAACCCAGATATAGTTTTTGTATCTTATAGGTGTCAGCATATCATAATGCTTGAAAGCAGAGTTTAGCATCTGCTGGTTGGAAGTTATGTCCTACCACATTAGCAGATCTGTAAGATTAAGCAACCAAGTTTATCTTTTGAGTCCAAAGTTCTAAGAATATAAAACTGGGAGAGTAATGTTAGTTTACTGAAACTATCATGTATGACCTTAGGGAGTTAATTCATGTCAAGCATCTTACCTCCATCCTGAGCACATAATAAACAACTTTGCTAGTTTTGAAATGATGTGAGGTTCAGCATGACTTTTGTGTTTACAAGCAGTTAAACTTTGGGAATGTTACTAGAATATAATAATGTAATAATATAAAATGTAATAATATAAAAATATAATTATATTTTTACCTTAGTACCCACATATAGGTCTCTTTTGGGTAGATTCCCAAGAGAGCAATTGCTGGGTCAAATGGTAATTCCATTTTCATTAACTTGAGGGTCCTCAATACACCTTTCCATAGTGGTTGGACTAGTTTACATTCCCACCAACAGTGTAGTAGTGTTCCTTTCTCTCCACGTCCTCGCCAGCAATTCTTGTTGTCTGTTCTTTGGATGTGGGCCATTCTTACTGGTGTAAGGTGGCATCTCATTGTTGTTTTGATTTGCAATTCTCTTATTACTAGCGAAGTTGAGCAGTTTTTCATGTGCCTGTTGGCCATTTGTATTTCCTCTTTGGAAAAGTGTCTTTTTAGTTCTTCTCCCCATTTTTTGATTGGGCTTTTTGTTTTGCTTGTGTTTAGTTGTGTTAGTTCCTTGTGGATCTTCATTATTAAACCCTTGTCACTCATGGGGGGGGAATGGAGGGGAGGGGGGGTAAACCCTGGGGATTACAATGTTGTGAAATTTATATATAAATAAATAAATAAAAACTGTGCATACTTAAAATTTTTTTTTTACCTTAAAAATATAATTAAAAAGTAGAATTCACCTAGTAGTGCTGTTGTGAAGAATACATGACTTCATGTTCAAACATCACCAAGCCCACCTCTGCACATATGACTAATTTTTACATAGACTGTTCTGGTCAGCTATATCTCAATGCTTAAACAAAACCCATTCTGTGAGTTTAGTGAAAAGAATTAAAATGGTACTCATGAAAGAAGAATATTAGTGGTCATAAATTTAGCAACTATAATCTTTTAGAAAAATACTGAGAAATTCCAGAGTAAAGACCAAAAAAAATTAGATGATGTTCCAATATAATTGCATATTAGTGTTTATGACAGAAGAAGAAAATGTTTTTTTAATCAATTAGGAGATATAAGCAATGTATTCATTAAGATCTTGCAGAGTGACCTGGTATGGTGGCATGTGCCCCTAGTCACAGCCTATGAAACAAGGCCGAGGCTAGGAATCACTTTAGTCCACAGGTTCAAGACCCACCCACGGGGTTCGAGAACTGCCTGGGGCAACATAGCAAGACCTGGTCTCCAAAAATAGTTGGACGTGGTGGTGCATGCCTATAATCCTAACTACCTGAGAGGCTGAGGTTGGGGATCACTTGAGTCCATGGTACCCCAGGCAACATGAGCCTGCGGTTCCCCGACAACAAAGTGAGATATAGTCTTAAAAAAAAAAAAAAAAAAAAAAAAAAAAAAAAAAAAAAAAAAAAAAAAAAAAGAGAAAAGAAAAGAGGTGTTGCAGAGATCTTGGTTATTTTTACCATTACATAACCCTTTAAAGACTTTGCTCTTTGAGCATAGTTTGGAATTAAAAGTTTATTGAAAATTGCTGGGTGTTTTGGTTCTTCTTATATGTGGAATAGAAGTAACCAGAGCTAACAAACTAATACTTCATATCAGAAATAACTCCTAGTCTCTGTGAACAAATAGAGTGGTTACCATGGGAGGGGAGAGGGGGGACCAGGGTGGTGGGGAAGTGGAATGCAGGATATCTACTTGAAAGTGGAAATGAACTATGGCCTAGAACTATGGTGGTGTATGAGCTGAAGGTTAAGACACACACATATAGAGCTGAAGATGTACCACTGAAATTTATATAGCATTGTAAAATCAGTGCTAAATCAAGAAAGATTTATTAAGAAGAAATAGATATAAGCATTGAACAACATCAGTCCCTTGAATTGTGAATGTTAATCTATGGAGTAACAAGTATGGACTACACAAATAGGAACTTGTGTAAACTCTAAATCAGACTCTACCTTTTGGAGTTTGAAGTAGATGCTAACATGAACTGTGGTGTGAGTACTACAAAGCAAACCTTTTTATCTGTTTCTTTGATGCTGTATCCTCAGTTTTTAGAACACTACACCCAGAAAATAGTGAATGCTAAATAAATATGTGTTAAATGAATGGATTTGTGAAGTGTAACCTGTCTTCTAGGGTCCATATCCATAGAGCCCATCATACCAGCTTATCTTACAAGAAATGTAAATGAAACTTGGGTCATACAGGATTCTCCCTATTCTTCCACACAAACACACACACTTGCACGAGCACATACTCTACAACCACCCAAGGAAAATAAGCAATGCAAGCTTTTGTACTAGGACCTTATGAAGAAGCCCTACAATTTCTCTTTCATTCTTAATCAGTGCCCTTGCAAAGTAGATGGACGAACAGCATCTGGATACTTAAAAGCTAAACTCCTAAACGTATATATTCAAGGCATTCACCAAAGCCAGACATAAGAGTGGAATTTTTCTTTTAGGAATGATATAATGCAGTTCAAATTTGCACTAATTAGATTTTAAATTATGATTTTCACAAGGATAACATTTGAAAGAAAATAGTACATGTCTCAGAATTTGGTTTTAAGAATTAAAAATACAGTTTAACACTGTTTCTTTACCTCTAGATGGAATTAGTAATGCCTATCTATTTTACAGAATTGAAATAAGTGCTAGGGGGACAAAAATGTTAAAATTAAACATATATAAATAGGATTATAGTATAGCTATTTTCTTGGTAAGGACGTTTTTCATTAATATTTTAAATAGTAAATTAAAGCCATTAAATAACAAGTGCTTCTGACCTCCCTCTCCTTATTACCTGGATTATGCTACTCAGTAGAGAACATATTTCTCAAGCAGGTTTAAGGTTCTAAGTCCTAGTGGTTTCAGCACTGTGGGCGGAAGAGTTACTGAGTAAATAATGTCCTTTTTAATTTGCTGGATATTTCCTACCAGTTTACCAAAATAACAGAGAACTCACTATTTTCCATCACAGTACCCGCTATCCCCTCCCATATATGTATTTGAGCTAAATAGATGGACTGGGATAATAAATTATCCCAGTTCAGAACTGGATATATTTCCTCTTATTTCCAAATATCTGTCTTATCATGTTCGACATTAAAATTACAAAATAGGTTTCTGTTCTTAGTGTGAATTTCATTTTCATCCATGGTTAACTTCTCATACTTCTAAGTCTGTGGGTGTATATTAATATTTTAAATTGCTTACAAACATAGAAATTAAGAGTTATTTAGCCTTTGTCTTATTTCTATAATGTTAAAATTAAAAATAAAGGTGAATGTTACAAAAATATGTGAAGATGAAATTTCTAAATAATTGCTTGGAATTAGAATAAAATCCACTGGTCTTCTTTTATCAATTATTATTCTTGAATTTTATTAACTACTTTTCTATTTATTTATTTAAAGCAACTAGGTCTCACTATGTTGCCCAGGGTAGTCTCAAATCCATGGACTCAAGTGATCCCTAGCCTCAGCCTCCCAGGTACCTGGGATTAGAGGTACATGCCACCATGCCTAGCTTATTTTTGAATTTTAAGATACAGCTCCTATGTTTTTGAGTGGTAGCCTGTTATGCTCCTTGTATAGTGCATAGATAATTACACTTTAAGTAATTTGTATACCTCAGTAGCTCAGCTTTATGTCAGAGTTTACCATAAATATCACATCTATTTCTATAAATGAGAATGGATCTCTTGTCACCTTCAATGCACATTACATCTATTCTCATTTTATTCTTTTCTTATATGTGCATTCCTAACTATCAAAATTAGAAAGGAACAAAAACTGACACCCTGTTCATCAGATATTCTCCTATGGGCAGAGCAAGAGAGTGTGGTCTTGTGGGAATATAAAGAATGTTGTCTTACATAAAGTGCATATCCTTCTGCTCATCTCCATTGGTGTATGTGTTGGTAGAAACTCTTTCTCTAAAGTGGATTATAATAATAGCAATCATAAATGACATTCTAAACACTATGTTAAGTCATAAGACCCCATGCAATCATTGGAATTATTTGCTACATGTAAAAGATGAAGAAGATTGCTCTAAATGTATTTAAGAACTTTTTAGTGAAAATCAGCTTCATAGTGTTAGCCATAATTCAAAACTGGGCTGTCTGATTCGGACACTGAACATCTTAAATATTGTAGTCAGAGAAGGCTACATGGGGAAATGGACTTAACCAAATAAAAAAAGTAGGTATGCAAGTATCTGAGGAGATGGCATTCCAGGAAGAGAGTAAAACAGTCAGAAGTACCTTGTAGCAGGAGTGATTATATGAAAGAGAGAGAAGCATAGGATGATTTCAAGTATTTTGCTTGATAACTAGGAGAGTTGCTATTATCTAAAATGGGAAACATTTTGGTGATGCAGCTTTGGTAGGGTGATTAAGAGTTCAATTCTAAACAGGATAAGTTTAAGAAATATATTACATATTCAAAAGCAGATATCATGTAGGCAGATTTCCAAGTCTGGTGTCAGAGAAGATAATGAATGTGAATGTAGCTAGTGTTATGGATATACAAAAAAACAAGCAAGCAAACAAACAAAAAACAAACAAACAAACAAAAACATAAGACTAACAAAGAGTGTCAGGGGAAAAATAAAGATTCAAGAGCGGTTCAAAAACAAAGTCCCCCAACATTAGAACTTCGAAGATAAGGACTCGCCAGTAAAAGCTTATCTCCTGGCATTGCTTTCCTTGTGTTCAAGTCACTTTCTAGTAGGTTCACCTATCATATTGGTCACTGTTGACTTCACATTTATTTCTCATTTTTATCAATCCTTGTGGAAGTTACTTTTCTTCCTTATTATTTCTTATAAACTGGTGAGATCAACATTCTCCAACAGACATAGGTATTAGCAATTAAGTGGGGACTTATCCACAGAAAAGTTAGGTTTTAATACTAAGAAAATATATTTGAGATGCAAAAAATGATGTCCATTATACAAAGAATACTTGAAAAAAATAGAGAAAAATAATGTTAAAGCATTTATTATGCACTAAACTCAGATTTGTTCACATTTTCTTAAGAGCCATAAGAACCCCAAGAGGAAGGGGCTTATGTTGGAGCAAACTGCAGAAAGGGAGATGATCTATAGTAGTTACTACAGAACAGTTTAGTTCTTAGTATTAAGTTATAAACTAATATTTATATTTTATTTGTATTCATGCTATATCCTAAAATAATGTAGTGTTCATTTATTTAGCATTATAACTAGTGGTCATAACTAGTGGAAAGCAATCCTTAGTAAATTAAAGCCATGGTCACATATTCCATTACATACCTACAGGTTCTCTACTTACAATTCCCCAGTGAGTGAACCTTGCACTTGTCATGGTTAGCAAAGAATAGTCATGTAGGTTTGAGAGAAAGTGGAGTAAAACTATACACTACATAGGTTGTCAAACAATCTCTCTCCTCAGATTCATGCCTCTCTGTTTCCTTTGGAATTACATAATAGCTCCAAATTCTGCAACTTTTGAGATTTTAGAACACTTGCTTGTTCCAAATTCTCTGCTCCATTTTAGGCATCTATTTCTTTCCTTCCTATGCTGCTGACATCTCTCATCTAGCTCTTCTGTCACTCTCTGTTATTTGTAAAATTGTGTCTCTAATTTTTTCCCACTGCTTTCTTCCCCTACTGGTGTTTTGAGAAGTATCAAGTATAAGCATAAATGCAGCCTACCTCATTTAAGCAATGTTCTTTCATCCGTATCTACATATAAGCTATTTACATGTGGTATGCTATAATACTAAACAGGTTATTACAATCCCTGCTAGTAGCCTAAACCCCACCTATTTCAATAAATCCCTCCATCCTCAAAGTGTAGGGGCATGTATGTGTATGTATGTGTGTGTGTGTGTGTCTCAGCCTCTAAACTCTACCAGTATCCATAAATGTGGGTATATCCCTTAGTCCTACTCCCATATTTATTTGATCACCAAATTTTTAGTTTGTTTTAACTCTAAAATTAACTATGTGTCAAACAATTCACCTTATAGCCAAAGTTTAGTCAAAATGGAAGAAACAGATATATAGCTACTTTTAGTATTTTGAGCTGCAAGTACCTGTATTTCTAAGCATGTAAATAATGCAAGAGATACAAAAATAAGTTCACATTCTAGCTGGGGCTTTCTGTTGCAAAGTCACATTCATGATTGCCATATCTACATAAAGCACAAATCAGAAATAATTAAATTTCATGATCACTGGTACAAAATGGTGCTTAAATGAAAATATGATGCATCTCTTTATGAAGATTTTGAATATCTGGGAAATCATATACATTTGGGAAGAAAGGACACTGAATCAAGGAAGGAAAAAGTGTTGCTCTAAACTGCATCTTTCTTTTAGGTGTCAGTGAATTTTGGCTATTGGCTTATTTTGTTTCTTTATTTGTTGTTATTTATTTGTTGGTTTATTTCTCCAGAAAGTATCTTGACATATGCCTGAGACCTCTGACTTGTTATCTATTCCTTTTTTTTTTTTTTGAATGAGATACCATTTTGAACGGCACTAAGGCATCAATGTTAAATCATAACCATTGTGTACGTACAGGCAATCATGTAGTGAGCTCACTCCCACTTGTTCATTTAACTTTGTTTCTAGAGAACAGTGATCACCATTACAGAATAGACCTGATACTTTGAAAGAATCACACATGGATATTCCAGATATTCCTCTTTACAAGGTCTAATGCCTCTCCATACTTTACAGTTCACAGTTTTACTAGGAATACAGGCATTCTATCCCAATGTAGACTATTCAATAACGTGGGACAGAGAATAATAGCTTAGCATATTGATAGGAACATGACTGCTCAATCATTTTCAATTGTTTCATTTCATCGAGCACTCATTTTTGGTTTCCACACCAAGGCATTTGTCCTAACCATTGCACTGCACTAAATTCCCTGTTCCCAGTCTTAGAATTCTTTTCTCTATATTCCTAATTTCAGTGGAAATGTACCTTTCATAGAGAACTCTCAGGCTACTGCCTCTAGAGATACCTTCTTTCACAACATACTTCTGTTCATGTATCAACAGAATTTGTATTTCCTGAATTAATTTTATTATAGTATAGAAATTGATAATCCTATTTGATACTTTATTGTATTTATAGTGTGTAGAACAGTGCCTACAAAATATTAAGTATATGCATGTACCCATGTTACACTGAGAAAGGACTTTGTCTGATGTGTTTATTATATTGAACATCATGCACTCAGTATAAGATTTATATTTACTGAAATAACTAGTGAATGGGTTTGCTCTGTAGCTTAAATCAAATAGAGTTAAAATTATATGGGAAAATTATTCCATTCTTGATACTTACCAAGACAAATGAAAACACACATTTTTTTAAACTAATAATTTCAGAACACTAGAATACATACAAGTTCTGGTGAATAAAATGTCAAATGTTAAATGATACATCCATTTAATAGCATATTACTCAACACTGAAAAAGAACAATGTTTGAATCATACAATGATGTGGATGAACACAGGCTACATTCTCTATGATTCCATTCATCTAATATTTCTGAAAAAAAAAAGCAATAGTACTGTTATTGAAAATTTGTCAGTGCTTTTCAGGTGAGGGGAATGGAAGGAGTTTATAAGTGGCAGTATTTGGGGAAGTGATAAAACTGTTTAATATCATGATTGTAGCAATGTTTATATGAAAGCATGTACTTGCCCAAAGTCACAGAACTCAGTTCAGAAAACACATATACTCTATGTAAATTTTACCTCAGTTAACAAAAAAGTAAAATAGATGAGATATTATAATCCATTATCCTTCAAATGTTTATTAAGTTTTTTCATGTCTGTCTAATAATTTTCCTCTAAGCAACACTATGAAAACATGTTGTTGACTACTATACAGCCCTACCCTGACTGCTAATCCACTGTATTTGCTAACCTGATCTCCCCTTTTCACTCTATTCCAACCAGAGGAGACATCTTGCTGATGTTCAAACTCATCAAGCACCACAAGGCTTCTGCTGTTTCTGTTCTTTGTTGTAGTGCTCTCTAAGATTTGATGGTTTGTTCTTTCACTTATTTTAGTGCTCTCTGCAAGCATCATCTTATCACAGATGTTTTCATTAGCTATTCAATATGAATAATACCTCCCATCTTGTATCTTATTTTTTCCCTGCTCTAGAGAAAATTTCATTTTGTTTTTATATCATTAGACTATAAACTGTATAAACTTTGAATTTATACTTTACTTACTACCTTTTCTCTATCTTCAAAGTGCTTAAATGTGTAAATAAATAGATGAAGTATTAATTGATGTGTATGTTTTGGTGAAATTGGACAGATATTTATAAAACCCATTTTCTCTTCCTGAGTATCAAGCTAGTCTTCATTTTCCAAACCGTTTTGTGTCCAGGGGTCAATGACTAATTTTTATCAATAGAATATAAAAGAGAAGAGATGTCACTGTTTGGTCTGAGCAGCCATGATCAATTTACTATGTTTTTGACCTCTCTCTTTTTTTTCTCAGTCTGCCAAATGGATAAGACCTACATGGTATCAAGTTCTTCAAGTCATTTGCTGCAGATGGACAAGACCCAGCTGGAAAGAATTTGGTACCTGAAGAATGGATGTAACCAGCCTAACCCTACCTCTTCCAACCACACTGAACTCTGTATCAATAAGAAGCAAACTTTTCATGTAAAGTCACTATACATTTGAGTTGCTTGTTATAGTAAAGACACCCTGTTTAAAACACATGAATTGAAAATCAAAGGTGTGTATAATCTGAGGTTTGCCACATCTTGACACAATTTAGATGCTAGGAAACTATTTCCAGAGTCTTTATATTCAGTCTGCTAAATAATGACCACACCATAGAAATAAATGATCTGCAGACAAAAAACAAAAGTATGCATATTAGTAGAAGCAAGTCAAAAAGAAGAAAATAGAAACCAAATGGTTTCACCACTATATGGGACATGGGAAAGATAAATAAAAATCCATGAAGTAAAGTCAAAACAAGCCAACAACCAAGTTGAAATACACAACCTGGAAGGGGGGGCGGCGGATGGGACAGGGTGGCAACAGTCAGGGAAGGGGGGTGAACCCCAGAGATCATAGAGATGTGAAATTCATATATAAATAAATTATTTAAAAAAAATAAACACTAAGTCAATAAAATATGAAAAAGAAACAAAAGTATGAATATTCTGCAACTATGGAATTTTTCACACTCCTCTCCTTAACCATTGTTTTGTTTATTTCTACATTTTCTCCTCTGACTTTCTTTATTGACCTTCAGATAATTTCACTGACTATAAGTAAATCTAATCCTGTATCACCAATTCTAGTCTAAGCCATGATGACAATCTATTCATCCATTTGTAGATCCATCTATTCATCCATCTTATATGTTAAACCGACCATGAATTCTTGAAAAAAATATTCTAAGTCATGATGTGATATTCTTTGCACATAATTATGTACTCAATTTGTTAGCTGTCCGCTATTTTTGCATCTGTGTTTATGAGAATTATTGATCTTAAGGGTTTTTTCCTACCATAAACAACTAGAAAATTGAACAACATAGATGGAATAATATCCAAAAAATATGTTTCAGGATTCCCTGAAAGAAGGTAGATATATAAAGTGGTGAACCCTTCAAGCATCCCAGATTTATGCTGGAAGCACCTTACTGAAAAAAATTGCTAGGGAAGGAAAACCTAGCAGAACACAGATACTATATAGAATTAGGGACAGAGAAATAAAATTCAAGAGATTTCAAGAAATAGTTATGCAAATGAAAAGCTTGATACAGCTATGAGGACTTATCTGTGTATCTTTATCTGTATAGTCGATGCAAGTCTAAAGTCCAGTTGAAATTTTGTATACTCTTCATTCTTCTCTGTTTTGTTTACTCTTCATTCTTCTCATTAATGAAATGCTTGTAATAACTAAGGTGATTCAACTTTGAGGTGTTGCTGCTTCAGCCAGAACGATCATTCGAGGAGCATGATTCATTCAATTTATTGATTGCCTTTATATGCCTACCAATTTTGTTTTCCCACTGAATTGGTGTTTTCCTTTGTTCTGGAATAAACAGATTTTAACTTCCAGAAACATCTTGTTTTAGCAAGTGGATAGATGAAGTGATTAGGCATGGTATGTTCCTTTTCCATTTTTAATTTCAATGATGATTACTGGCAGAAGGCAAGCAATATGTGGCCTCCACCTCAGGTGTACTAGCATATTGCAATTAAGGAAAACCAACCTTAGTCACCCAAGGGGGAGAGTGATTGATCAAAGTGTCAAATGATTTACTTCCATTATAAACTACAATTCCTTCCCCCCAAATACTACAATTATTTAGAAGAGAGTATCATTAAAATTTAGACACATATTATTCACAGGCTGTGGTCTAAGAAAATGTGAATGGTATAATTATTCTCCAACAGGTAAACACATTCAGTGGTTTCTCTGCATCTATCCTTATTATAAATAATTGTTCTAATTAGTGTTGTCCAAATACTGTATGAAGGCTCATGCAAAGATGCAATTTAAAGTAGTATAAATAAGATAATTTTTTATACTGAGTGAAATAAATCCAAGTCCGGCAAAGAAGGAGCTTATGTCAGAGCAATAGAGATGCAGATAGTGTAACCTTATTAGGTCAAAATGAAGATGAGTGTGATCTGAATTCAAGGCACTTTAATTATCATTATTGTTATAAATTTTTTATATTGATCAACACTGAACAATGACCCATGATCACTAGTTAATTTGTTTTGGAGTCAATCCAAAAATGTGGTATTTCCTTGATGATATGGTTTAGAAAAGTACTAATTATTGAGGAATGATCACAGTGAGCTCCTCATTTTGGCATTGTATTGATAGATAGTTTAACTGGCATTCAGTCTAATGTATCATTTTCACTTTACAATGATAATATAATAATATTTAAGAACTGTGCTCCTGAGTCAAGTTGCCTTGAGTTCCAGTGCTGACTCTGAAATTCTGAACCTCCTTTTTTTTTTTAAATGTGAATGGTGAAATTACTAAGACACATCACTTAGGGATATTTACAATAATGAAAACAAATTAGTGAGTACACAGTTGAAATAAGTTCTTGGACCTGGTTGATGATAGAATCTAGATGCATCTGTAGTTTGCACTCAAACCTCCATGAATATTTCTCCCCTTAAAAGGCTTTGTGACAATTTAACAAAACTATGCACATGGGAGGGCACACTGCTAGTTGGTTCGCAGCACCCAGTACTCAGTAGGACGAGATCGGGCGCGTTCAGGGTGCGCAGGCGGGGGAACCCATAGGAAGGAGGAATTTAAACGGGGGTGTCTCTATCCCCCCGATAACAGTATGGCCGTAGATCCAGTACTCAGTAGGTAAGAAGATGATGGAGTGGTGTTAGTAAAAAGTGAATCCAGGACCCCAATATGGGCAGTATTAAAATTTAGGCACTGATGTGTCTGAAAAGCACAGAGGTAAAAGAGGCCTAAATAGGAAGGGTACTTTTACTTTGTTGCAAATTCTGGTTATAGGCCCAGAAGAGAGAATGCATCACCCAGAGGGTGTGTAATGGGAAATTGGAGCCTTTGGCTTTTTGAAGGAAAAAAAAAAAAAAAAAAAAAAAAAAGATTAAAAGGAAAGCAGGAGCGACTAGAGAGAGACTTTTGGCAAGAGGAGAAGAAACTGGTGGACTGAAGGAATAGGCCCACATGGCCTGGACAGGGGAAGCCCTCTGCAAGAGTGACCTGATGGTAGCAAGGAGCAATGGTGGGAGAGTGGCCTGCAGAGAAGTAGCCGGTATGGAGTTGAATGCCAGAATGGCAAAGCAGCGTGACCGGAGGCTGCTGAGGGTAGGCCTGGTGAATGTGACCAGACATCACCAAAGGTGGGCCTGTTAAAGAAAGTGCCTGGAGCCACAAGAAGGTGGCCTATTTGAAAAGCTGTTTTGGGTCAAGCATTTTGTTGAAACAGTTTAAAGAGTTTTGGAGAAGCAGAGCAACTCAGAACACTGGAGAAGAAGCAAAGAGGGAGAGAGGACACCGGGGAAAGATTGGAATTTGCAGAATGCTTGCCTCAGATTTTGGAGGGGCAAAGGGACACCATCTTGGACATATGTCTTTGGGGCCTTTGGGACTGAAAATAGTGATCAGGGTAAGATAAGTGGCCACTTGCGACTATAAGGACTGTTTTTCTTGTTACCATTTCCTTGTAAATAAACCCTGTTGTTAAACTGCATTTCTCTGGCAACTGCTATGCACAGGTGGTATGAACCTAACGGAAATTGGGTAGCAAACACCTCATTTTAAATGTGACTTGTGAGTTGGAGGCTTCTACCCCATTTTGAACCAATTTCAAAACTAGTTAGAAGACAGGGTCACTAACAAGATTGAGGTAGGGAGTTACATGTTTTTTTTTACAAAGACTCATATCTTTTAGACCTCCATGAAATACATTGCTTATTATACTCTGTCATTGCAGCTAGAAAACAGCCACAGGTTACACACACACACACACATACACACAGAGATCATGTATGCCTATAAGATTTTATTTACCAAAAATAGGTATTTGAGTTAGATTTTCCTCTTAGACCATTTTGTATCTGGATGGGAGAATGAGGATTGGGAAGTAATTCTATTTTTCAGCTGTATTGAGATATACTCAACAAATACAGAATGCAGTTATTTGGTGAATCACAGCATTCCTCATTCTCTCTCTCAGAGACTCCCTTTTGGTGTATAGCATCATTGTGAATAATGAGGGGATGGAACCAACATGAACTCTTAAGCTGTTTCTACAACTTATGGTCTAGGATTCCATGGTACAGTTCCCAGTGTAGCGTCTGGAGATGAAATAGTCTCCAGTAAGCAGAAAATATTTAAACAGCTCCAAAATTCTAAGTTCAGACATGACTGACATGATGCAGGGCATAGTGAAAAGCAACCCAGGATGCTCATTCTTTTCTTGATTCAGAATTATGTATCAGAATTAAAGGTAGGAGCCCTGCCCGCCAGCAGGCACATAGGCGGCTGCCTACGGCCCGGGTCCTGGCTCTTAGAGCTCCCTTGCCAGCGGGGAGCGAGGGGGGTCAGGCCTCTTGGGTGAGTCCCCCAGGAGCGGGGACAGGGTGGGGAGAGAAGGCCCCACCCTCCAGTAAGTGACTGCTGACAGGCAGCCTGGGTAGTGCCGGGTAGCCTCCAGCCTCTGGAAGCCAGGGGCATGGAAGGGCTTGCGGTGGTCTGGTCGGTCAGCCCCCGCGCTGGGAACTTGCAGCGTGCAGGTAAGCAGGGAGGGCCCCTTCCATCTCTCTCTTACGTCTTACTCCAGCTAAACTTCAGAGGAATCAGAATATGCGCAATGCCAACCCCAACATAGAACGGTGAGGGACCAGGCAAAAGTCCAGCCCACAGGACACAGCAGATGGACAACCAAGTGAACCAGTGCATGTAATACCAGAAAAACAACCGTAGAGACACAATGTCACCATGCGCACTTCTGCGCTCGCCTGGCCAAGACCCAGGACTTGATTTTGGAGATATATTCAAGTAGAGCAACACACCCTCCCCTCGTTACGGGAGAGGATGACCAAAGAGGGGATAATGGGCCCCATATCAAAACTGCAAACTGAAGCAGAGGTGATGATCTTCAAAGACCACTCGCAGAAGTCTGAACTCACAGAGAAACTTCTTCACAACACTGGCTGGGGGCAAGACCCCCTAAGTTCAACACCAGAGCCATAAGGAAGAGCAGCAAAGCAATGGAAATGGGATGGGATTGGAGAGGGTGGCCTGCAGCAAGAAAACATGGACAAATCACAAAGGTAATCTAGTCACCCAACGCAAACTTAAGACTGAAAAATCTAAC
Source organism: Uropsilus gracilis (assembly GCA_004024945.1). Lineage (NCBI taxonomy): Eukaryota > Metazoa > Chordata > Mammalia > Eulipotyphla > Talpidae > Uropsilus > Uropsilus gracilis. Next base: position 100,785 of record PVHY01003410.1, read on the forward strand.
AGCAAGGTTCGCCTGGACCCAACAACGCAGTCCCTCACCCAGAGAAAAGACACTAACATAGGAAAGAGATTAATGGACTCAGCACAGCTAATAAACAACAAAGAGTGGGGTTTGAGAGAATGGATGGGGCACCAGAGGGAGGAGGGAGGGGGAAAAAATAACACAGAGGTTTTAACCTAAAGAACAAAATAAAATAAAATTGTATTAAAAAAAGAAAGAATTAAAGGGAGAATACATATTTACACCTGTAACATACTTGTTAACCACTTCCAGGTGATGTTTCAAATATTGTCCCCCCCGTGTCCCTGTTTGCCTATGAAAATTATTCATTATGTTTATTCTTCCCTTTCAATTATTAACATCCTTCTTTACTCTTATGAAAGTATCCCAGTTTAGATGAAAAATTACATGGTCACTCTATTATTAGGAAATAAAACCAAATCCCATTAATTTTCACTTCCCTTTGAAAACTCACAATAATCCCTCCAAAGAATAGAAAGCAATCCTCACCTAATCATTTACTGATTTGGCAAGGATTTATTAAGTACCTAGTAGAAGTTAAGTACTAGAAAAGACAATGAAGATAAAACACCTTCTCAGAATTTTTCACTGTAGTTTTGGAAACAGATTGGGAAGGTTTATATGAACTCATTCTTAAACCTTTTTCTACTGCAGCAGCTATCTTTACATATGTCCTCCCCATTCTATATTCCTCATGAACCAAAGCTACATGAAAGAACAGGCGGTACACACTTTCTCATGTCTATCACCAGGATCAGATCAGTTTTGCTTTGCACTTTGTTCTTTGTGAGCCCTAAGTAAAAACTAGCACAATTAATAACACAGTTCTAGTCAAACACTACTTCATTAAGCATTAAGAGGTCTTTTTGTTCCAATATTGCACTGAGAAAATGAGTTATTATACAAAACTTAAAAGACTACAAGTAACTGAACATACTTAATCTCCATGCATTCTATTGTTTATTGAGAAGTTTTTTGTTTATCTGTAAATTAAACTTTTACAAAGAGCACAATAGTCAGTCTCCAGAATCACCTGATGAATTAGGAGGAGAGTTACCTTTTCTATTTTATAGATAGTAAAGCCAGAACTTGAAGAATTTAGGGACACTACATAAGGCAACATTGCTAATATATAAGAAACAGGATTTTACTACATGTATAATTCCCATGATAGCTAGTTAATTATGAGAGATTTTAGTTTTGATATGACTTAGATGTATAAATACTCAAAGATACTCTGACTACACTACTTGATTTGCCAGTGCTCATACTGAAGCCAGGATCCCAATTGGGGCTGTATTAAAATTTAGGTATTGGGACACTAATATGGGTGGTATTAAAATTTAGACATTGCTGCAAGAAGCTGATTTAGACATTGCTGCAAGAAGCTGGTGTCTGAAAAACAGAGAGATAGAGGATGGCCTAAACAGGATAAGGGTACTTCCTTCTTTAACTCTGTCGCAAATCCAGGGTGGAGAAGAGAAAATGAATCACCAAGAGAATGTACAGAGGAAAATTGGACTCTCTGCTTTTCAGAAGAGGGTAAAAGGAAAAAAAAAAAGGAGATAAAAGGAAAGGAGCAGAGAGACAGAGGGAGATTTTGGGGGGAGAGGATGGCATGAGAATGATGGGTGGTAAAGAGTAGCCTGTGTAACTGGGCTGGGCAGAAGTTCCCTAGAAGAGTGAGCATGCAAGGAGTCCTGGTGGCCAGTAGAAGAAGAGTGCCTGGTGTGGAGAGTGTGGCACCTCAGCAAGGTGGCATGAAACGTTGGTACCTGGAGATAGCCAAAGGTTTGGAAAGCTGATTTGTTGCATCATCATTTGTTGAAGAAGTTTAAAGAGCCTTGGAGAAGCAGAGCAGCTCAGAATGCTGGAGAGAGAAGAAGCAAAGAGAAAATGCTAGAGATAGACTGGAATTTGCAGAGTACCTGCCTCAAGTTTGGAGGGGCAAAGGGACACTATCATAGACATGTGTCTTTGGGATCTTTGTAACTAAAAATGGGGTAAGATAAATGGCCAGTTGTGGCTTTAAGGACTTTTTTGTTTTCCCTGTTAATTTTCCTTGTAAATAAAACCCTGTTGTTAAATTACATATGACTGGTAACTGCTACACTCAGGTATTATAAACATGAGGGAAACTGAGTGGCAGAAGCCATATTTTCAAAATGCTGCTTTTTTCTTTTGGCTTGGTGGTTGGAGGCTTCTGCTCCATTTTGACCAGATTTCAGTATCATTACTATAACAGGGCATTGGCCATATGCATAATATGGCAACACCTGAAGGAGGAGACCCTATACATTTAAATACAATGTCATTGACTAATGTTACTTGTATTCAAAAAAATTAAAGCGAAAAAAGATTGCTTGTTGCTTATCTGAAATTCAAATTTAATTGCGTGTACTGTATGTGTGTTTGCGAGATCTGGAAACTTTGTGGTGTATAGCCTATTGTACTAGGAAAGCATAAGAAATCTCTACAGTTCCCCTCTCACTAGCTCTATTTCTCACCCATGTTTTCACAGTCCTAGATTTATCCTGAACACTAGAAAATGTTCCTAGCACAATCATGATAAAGTACAAGCAGGGCACTGTTTATCTTTTGCCCCAGCTTTCATGGTGCTGCTCAACCAGAGATCTTAAATACCCAAATGTTCCTTGAGCAGTCAACATTACATTGTACATCAGTCCTCCTGAATGCAAAATCCTGGTAGAGATTCCTCTAGCACTCCTTTTGTGGTGAATAAATTTAGTACAGAGGTCTACTGTACAAGGGAACTACTGGAAGGATAATGACAGTAATCAGCAACAGGTAGAAGTACCAGCTGACAGGCTAGTACATGCTGGCTACTGTGACACCTACAAAGGAAATCCAAGGCCAATTTCTCACTTAAACAGCATGCTACATCACTGCAGAAAAATCTAGAAATGAATTAAGGCAATGCTACACAAAATTATTTGGATAAGAGATGTTTGACCATAGGTTCTGATTTCCAGTTTCCTAAAAGTATTCTGAATTCCTTTATGAAATTACCCTTCCCTCATTTGAATTATATTTGTTTAAATTAGTGACTGAAAAAAAATCCCCACACATTAAATCTAAATGATTCATTTGCTCAAGGAAAGACCTGTGGCCTGATCCATTGACAGGATACATGTGAAGTGCATTTTCTCTATGCTGTAGAAACAATAAAAATAAATTATTTCCTTCTTATTTGGGAGATTTAGTTGTATGTATTCCATTTCTCTCCCACAAGAAGAAAGAGGCTAAAATCTCTGCGGAAAAATCTGAAAATGTTTGAGAATAAAATGATGTTGCTAGGAGCTGAGAAGACTGACTTACAAAGTAACCATATAGTATAATCTGAACTTTATCAAACCACAACCAAAGACTGTACATTTTTTTTTTCTGGTATGAGTTGACAGAATTTCTTTGTCAGTGAATCCAGTTTTAGGGGGGTTATATTACATCATTTAGGACAGAAAGACCTCTATCTTGTATGTGCTCATTTTTATTTCAATTTGTATCCACCCTTGAAAAATATAGAAGGATGTTTATTAATACATACCAAAATATAAAAATGAAAAGCAGGTTAGAGTTATGTGATATAGAAAAGTGTATGCATGGGGAAAGGGAATCATTTAGATATGGAATGGAACCAGAAATGGGGCTTATATAAAATTGCTTTTTCTGAAGTCTGCTCACAATTATAAGTAGCCCAGAGATTTGTCCTATTATGTAATTCAAAGGAAATACATTATTTATCCAATTCAGACTCCTCCAGCTAAAGTTTAAGAAATTGCTCAAAAGAAGCATAAGTTAATCAAGTGGGTTAATATAAAGGAGTGTGATCACTTGAGGTCTTTGAAAAGATGAACACAGATAAAGGAGCAAAATTATGAAGAGATAAAGAATTAATTTAGAACACTAATATGAATAAACATCAAAAAAGTAAAAACAAAGAAACAGTTCCACCCGGAAATATGAAGATTCCATGTCATCACAAATTTATCAAGTGTTTAAACTTCTTGGAATCCTAAAATATATCCATGACAGTAATTATGGCATGACAAAAAATGGAACAGTTACCAAAAAATCTTAAAGGAATGAAAGTGAGAATAAACAAACTCCCCTGCAATAAATAAATAAATACACAAACAAACAAACAAACAAACAGACAGACAGACAGACAAATAAATAAATAAATAAATAAAATAAACAACATATTGAGCTTGGTTATCTTTTCTAAATTATTCCTTGGGAGAAATGCAGGTAACTTTCACTCCCTAACTCAGAGAATTAAGTCTTCAGTGAAATAGTTTTAATGTCAAAGTTGTAAAATGGAAGTTTCAGTAATTAACTCAGTTTTCTTAATCTGGTGGAACAGAGTGGAAAAATAATAACAGCATAAACTCTCAAACATAATTAATTCTTATGGGTATCATTCTATCTGGAGTGCTAACCTAACTGGCCCTATCACATAAAGAAGTTACAGTGGGCACTAGTCATTCAGAAAGCATGTTGTCAGTGGATTGTCTATGAAAGACACCCACTGAGCATTTGTTGATTTCAACTATTTTTCGACGTAAATGCCATACTACTTCTAAGACTCTCAGCACGTGAATTAACCTCTATGAACTTTGAGTTTCTCATTTGTAAAATAGGTACAATGATCCTTAGTCCTCTTGAGGATAAAGTAAGAAAACACATACTTAAGTGCATAATAGGATTTTACTATCGTTTGAGGGATTACAATGGGTAAAATCCTAAGGACTCTATAGGAAATAGTGAATTATTTTAGCACTCATTAAAAGCCATAGAAATTATCTCCTTTCTATAGATGAGTAAGCACACAGATTTTACCAATTTACCCAACATCAGAAGCAAAAGAAATCCATATAAAATATATTACATGTCCATTTAAGAGGTTACTTACTCTATTACTATCAGCATGTTAAATTGGTAAAATTTTGTTTACTACTACTTCCAAATAAGAAGAAAATATTTTATATTAAAATGGAACGACTGATTTTCAGAAAAGTATTAGAGGTAGTAGAGTCATAGAACATCATTGCTATTTTGCAGGCAGGTAAAGGAAATGACAGTGAAATTTAATATTTAATAATTAAATCAATGATTAATTATTGAAAAAATTGTCTTTGGTCATTATATATGTTCCAGTGGTTCTCAAAGTTTAGTGTTTTTAAGAATCATTTGGGGAATTTCTTAAAAGCACATACCACCATGTCTAGTCCTCAAGTTTCTGTCCTGGAGGTAGGCACAGGTCTATTTAAACAAGCACTTGATGGAAATACAGATGTAAGTTGTTTCCTAACAGACACCTTTCTGCTTCTTGGAAGCTGAAATTAAAGGTATTACAGCTGGATTTAAAGCCTAGCAATACTCTGTGAGGTCTGAAGTCAGCAAAGCCGGAAGTCATCATCTCCCTCTGGATGTCTCAGTATTCTGAGCTAGTAAATTCCATTTTGATTTGAGCCATTTCACTTGCAACCCACAGAGACAAATATGATATTCATGCAAATTTAGTTAGGATAGATAAACTTTTATTGGGTGGCATGTGTTAAAGTGAGGGGCGCCTAAAATCGCCTTAATGATAGCCTTTCCATGTCTTACGAAACACACATAGTAATTTAGGGGCTTAAAACTAATTATAACTTATTAAATACATATGATTTCAGATATTATATTAAGCATTATGTGATAGACCCGATTATCATCATCCCAAGTTTACTTATGAGAAAAATGAGGTTGAGAAATGTTGAACTTCTCCAAGATCGAGATCTAACTTGTAAAGAGCAGAGTTGCGATGCAATTCTTGGCTGCCAGATACCAAAAGCTGACATCTTAACCTATATTGCATCATTTCCAAAATTTTTGGTTGCATTGAGTAACTATAAAATTTGCTCACAACATGAAATACCTAGAGAAATTTGCTTTTTTTCTGAACTTAAACTTCAATTGGAGCCCTTTATCATAGACCTATGGATTTTCACCACATTAGACCCAGCTTTTAACTACTCCTTCATGGCTGGCAAATCATCATTCATCTTATTTTCTTCTGCTTTATCACAGTTTAGTATGTTTAATGAGGAACTTGATATTTTCTTTTGGATCTTACTACCAGCAGAGTGGAAGGTATATTAGTGAATACCACATGCCTAAGTTTCAAGTCATAATCTCTTCAACTTCTATCTGGTGAGTGGATTGATGTGCTTTCCCTTGTTCAATTACCAGCTTAATGCACATTTAGATTTATATTCAAAAACTCCCCAAATTGCAAAGCAAAGCAACAGACTTCATGAATTGTACAGCTGATCTGATATAGAAAGACATGGCTTGTTAATCTCTGGATAGAAAACATAACATCTGTCTGTACTAAAGTTCACCACCTCTTTCAGTAGAACCATTTGCTGCTATAATATGTTGATTTTCATTTACATTTAGGTTGCTAAAAGAGGACTTTTAAAAATACCTCAACATTGATAAGTCAGCATTCATGATACCATTTTTAAATAGGATAGTTCTTAGGATAGCAATGTTAAAATGCTTCTTAGCACAGAATTGAAGAGAATGATAAAGAGTGACTTAAATACCAAGTTTTTGCATGTGGACTCTAAATGAGTTGTCTATTCATAACAGACCACAGGGAAGATACTATTATTGTTTCTATATGTGGTTCAAGAAATAGAGCTCAGAAGGTTCAATGGGTTGCCATTACTTAGAAAGCAAGCATGCTGCAAAACTTGCATGAAACCCATGTCTGCTTGACTCTTTAACTCTTAATCATGAAGCTTAGTGCATGCCAGAAAATCTTGGAGTGCCTGTTAAAACACAAATTTCTGAGCTCCAAGCAGAATTTTTACTTCAGTCATGATAGTCTACCTTTCAAGTAACTCCTGAGATATGGTTGTAGTGACTGATGGAGACCACACTGAGAACTACTAATCTCCTACCACCTCATTTCAGACTTGTAAAATCAATATTCACAAAGGGAAAGGGACTGCTCAAGATCACAAGGTGAATTCTTGGCCAAAAGAAAGTTCAAAACTTTCTTTTAGCGCTCAAGATAAGGCAAGTAGGGCTTTTAGCGCTCAAGATAAGGCAAGATAGGGCTTTTAGCGCTCAAGATAAGGCAAGTAGAAATAAGAAAGCATCTGTTCCCTCTCCCATTCATATTTACCATAAAGATACATTAGTGTTTGGTTAAAGTTGCAATTAATAACTCCCCCTCTGACATTTGTCCTGATGTACCAGGATGACAGGTGTTCATGAATTAGAGTTAATTAACCTTCTTGAGTTTTAAATTCCTGTGAAATTGGAGTAACCTATTCATACTTTGCAGACTATCATAAGAACTGGATATAATTAGAAATTTTCCCCACTGGAATATAAGCTTCATGAAGTCAAGTACTTTGTTTATCTTTGTTCCCTGCTGTATTCTATTCTTATACCCAATAACACTGTCTCACACATATAAGATGCCTAAGAATAATTTTCAAATGAATAAAAATAAATACCGGATTCATCATGGGAACTGAACAAATGGTAACTATTTTACTATTTTAATATCCTCACCACCAGTATCACCATCATCATAGATGTAGTTTCCCGAATCACTTCTTAACCTATTTTTTTCTTTTTCATATTTGTAATGGTTTTTAAAAAACTCTACTAAGCGCCATCAAGTTTTGATCTTTCAATTTTATGGCTTCTAAAAAACAGGCCAAATTTGTTGTTTCTGTGTTATAGTCT
>PVHY01003411.1:0-13735 GCA_004024945.1 Uropsilus gracilis
TCTATCTATCTATCTATCTATCTATCTATCTATCTATCTATCTATCTATCTGTCTGTCTGTCTGTCTGTCTGTCTGTCTGTCTGTCTGTCTGTCTGTCTGTCTGTCTGTCTGTCTATCTATCTATCTATCTATCTATCTATCTATCTATCTATCTATCTATCTATCTATCTATCTATCTATCTATCTATCTATCTATCTATCTATCTATCTATCTATCTATCTATCTATCTAATCTTTTTCTCCTGAAAACCAAAAGCTTCAATTTCCCTCTACACACCCTTCATGTGATTCATTCTCTCCTCTGGGTTCACACGCAGAATTTTCAACAAAGTAAAAGTACACTTTCTGCTTAGGCCTCTTTTACTTTTGTGTATTTCAGACACAGCTAATGCAATGCCTAAATTTTATGAACAAATATACTGGCTATATTAGGGACAAATGCACTGCCCATCTTGGGGTCATGGCTTCAGTTTCAGTGTTTTCATCATAAAATGTTACTGTCGGGAAGTCTAAAATTGGAACTCATGACTTGCTCACTTTTTCTTTTTACTTCCAGTAATTCTATTTGGGTGAGACTGTCTTTTTAGCAAAGAGTTTTTTATATTACATCTTCTATCTTAAAGTCTCACTCTCTTTTAAAACTAATGTTAGTATAGTTATTATTTCAGCTCCCTTTTGATTAGTACTTAGATAATGCATCTTATGCCATACTTTTATTTTAGTCTTTCTGTAGTATTCACTTTTAGATATGCATCTTGTATATAGGTTCCTTTTTCATTTGCCATCAGAAAACTTCTATTTGTAACTCACAAGTTAATTTACATTATTTTATTACTGATATTATCTGGAACATTTTAAGTCATATATATAGATGGTGCTCAGTTTCCATTTTGCCAATGCTTTCCTCCCTTCTGCCTCACTTTTTTATTAATCAGTTTTATAATTCTCCTACCTCTACAAGTTTGAACATATATACTATATTTATTGTTTAGTGCTCTTTTTCCCTTGAAATCTTATCATGCAAATTAAACAATCAAATAAAGTCAAAAATTGATTAGGATTGTCAAGCTTCCTCCCAACATAAATGCATCACATGCTCACATACACTTAACATACCTGAGATATCTCAAAATCAGGTCACTTTTCTTCTGATTGACATGCTCATTTTGCCCACTTTTTATTCCTTTATATTTTTATTACAGTTGGACCTTATATCCTTGTCACTAACATATCTATTGAGATTTATATTTATGCTCCTTTGCTTCATTTCTCATTCCTTTATGCAACTTCGATTTTTCTTCTGAGATCATTTGAATATGTTGGAATGAAGAACTTTTATAGTATTTTCATTAGTTATGGAAAAATCTCAACCATTATTTCTTATGAGACTGTGTCTATATTCCCTCCTCTTTATTTGGACTTCCAATTAAACATATCTCATATAATCTGTCTGCTTTATATTTTCAATCATTTTATATTGAAGCTATATTCTTTAATGTCTAGTTGCCAATTATAATTCCTTCTTCTCAGTTGTATCTACTATATAACTTACCTACGCAATGTTTAATTTCAGAACATATTTGTTTCTCAAAGATTTTTCTCTTCAGATTTCCTTGGTCATTTTGGTAGTTTCTTGCTTTTTTATTCTAAATTTTAAGTCATTTTATCTTTTGGTATTTGTTTCATTAGTATATGCTAATCCCAATTTAGGAAGTTATTGGAAGTCCTTTTTCCCCCTTCAATCTGTCAGTGTTTACTTATAGATTCAGTTTCTCTGTTTGGTAGGTTTGTGATATCATATGTGACTTAAGTAATTCTATGGAAATTCTAAGGATCTAAATCTTAGCTTTTCTGCAGATTTAGGAGATTTAGGCTTACCTCTCCTGAAATATGGAGATGATACTAATCTTGGAATGCTTTAGATATTTTTAAGAGTCATTGTTTAAGTGGTTGTGTCAACTTTAACTTCATCTTGTCACAGGTAAGAATCCAGCATTGGCTCTAGGCAATTCTTCTAAATTTACTTCCTTACCTGTGTTTGATGATTGACATTATGCAAGCTCAGCTCATCTTTTACCTCCCTCTCCCTCTTCCTCCCTTCTGATATCTCCTGAGCTTCAAAATGCGTTATAAAATATGCTTGTTTTAGTTAGCTTATGATTTTGTTATATTTCCTCAGAATACATAGTTCTGATTTAATGTATTACTGGTAATAAATGTCAGGATCACTCGCTTTTCTCCAAAGAAAATAGTGTTTCTTCCATGTAGTACTTGTGATATTTAAAACTTAGAGAGCAAGGGCATAATCTTTTCTACAAATAAAGAAGGTAATGTTTAAAAAAAAAAACTCCAAAAGAAAACCATCCAGCTCATAACATACTTTTACTTGTTCCTCTCTTCTAGCACTTCTTCAGGGAGTTAATTTAGTAAAATTTAATTAGACCAAACATTTTTTTCTGCTATTACTTTTGGGTAGAATTCTCTAAAAGTATCTGTTTCCTAAATTATTTTCAAAAACATTAAAAAACCATTAAAATAATAAAACATGACAAAAAATTGTGGGGCGGGGGAGTGGAAACCATCCACAACTCTGCTACCCTCACTCTGAGTAGAGACACTCATACAGCACAGGTAGAGACAAGGTTCTTGTCCTAATGCAGGAGTTCCCCCAAACCCAAGCAGTTTCCTTGGATAGCACATGAGATTTCGATGATGTCTGGCAGAAGGAAAGTCCAGAATAAGCAGAAAACTTTTCCTTGACCTACCAGGACCAAGAGTGCCTATTTAGAGATGGTCTCTTCTGAACTTTATTCCAGACCCACCACCCAGAATCTGAATTTTTGACAAATGTGGAGACAACAATGTTCTTACAATGAGGTTTTAGAACTGCTGACCTAAGGGTTCCTTATAATTTTTAGGCAAGGAAAATAAACTAGTATTGACAATAGTACCTGACTACATTAGGTTGTTCTAATGATCTCAGGTGAAAAAGTATAAATGTTATACAGTTTTTACTTCAAATGATGGGTCCACTTGTCCTTAAAGACATTGTCTCATGCATTGTTGAGTGTTGTAAGTTACATAGAAACTTCATATTCCTCTCATTTATAGTTAAAGCATAATATTCTAGTGATAGAGGTAAATTGTGATTTCCTTAGCCTTCTTTGTGTACATTTAAGTCATTTCTAACTTTTGGCTATAAAAATATAATACTGTGAACAACTTTGGTGTGCAAAAAACTAGACTTTTATCAGTTTTAGCATCATTTCTTTGCATTTAGATATTTGCATTTGAAGCTACAGGCAGGAAAGACATTAGCACACTCAACACCATTAATGAAGATTGCCAGGTTGCTTTCCAAAGGCTTAGACAGTGCGCACTACTGCCAGCAACGTTAGAATCTATTTCGGGGCCTCCTGACCAACACTGGGTATTATCATTCATATATTAGTGTTCTTACTGATTTTTAGTTTTCAGCTATTGGACACTGGGTTGAATTGTTGAAAAAGGCTAGACTGAGTGAAGAGTGAAGAGATGTATGACAGAGGACACCTCAGTTGTTTGATCATCCATCAGAGGAAAAACTAGCACCTATTTCCTCTTGGTCTACTAAAGCGCAATTCACTTCTCCTCTTCCAACCTTATTTTCTCATTCATGAAATGAAGGGGTGGGACAGCTGCCCTCTCAAACCCATTTTGCTTCAAGGTTCTGATTCATCTCTGGATCTGAAACTCACATTTCAAATCTGTGCAGATTTCTAGTGTTGTCTTGTCAATAGCTGCAGGGATTTGTCTGCCTTCCACACACACTATTTTCTTTCTTTCTTTCTTTTTTCTTGATGTCCTCAGTAGAATGTATTTTAGATTTTGTTTCTCCTCTTCTCCCCCTCCTCCTTTGAAAATTCTGATAAAAAAATAGAATGCAAATATAGTATATAAATATTTAAAATGTGATTTGCATTTAACAAATTGCACAAGATCACATAATTCCCAATGTGATTTTGCATCAGGGAAGAAGTGAGAATATGTATTTTATATTAAATGCATAGCATTTAAATACTTTAATATAAACAAACTTCATTTGAATATTAATCTCTCTCAAAAAGACCTTGCCAGGCACATTAAATATTTAAAACATTTCCTCACCACAAAGTTTTTGAACTGCTTGAAAATTTCCACTTTTCTCAGCTATTTGTAAGTTTGGAGAATCTCGTTATTTTTCAGTGTATTAATTGTCAAGTTGGAATCTCTACTTGTGAAGCTTTTCCTCCCTAAGACAAAGTAAAATAATGGGACAAGATCCCTCTTTATAAAGTATGAGAGCCATCAATCTAAGTGCAGCAGTGGGGGTAGCTGAGCATGTGGCTACAGAAAGGAGACTGTCCTATGTCCAGGAGTGCAGAAACATAGGACATGACCTTGGAAATAATCAAACTGAATCATCAACCTAATGTAGAATCCAGGCACCACCTTTTGGATTGTGGATCAGCCATCACTTCTGCTTTGGGACTACTCTTTGTGTTTGGGAAATCACCATCTCATAGACCAGTCCTGTGTTACTCTAATTAGACTGTTCATTTTGGGAAAATTCTTATTGCATTCAATTCTACTTCTAGATTATTCCCTAATTTAATTTACTCTTTTGAAATAACTAGGTGAGACTAATCTCTAAAGTGATTTTTTATAAAAGTATATTTACAGGCATGTTTGCTATTCTTTATAATGATTAAAAATAAGTTACATGAAAAATAAAATGATTGCTTTTGGATTCCACACCAAAGAAAAGACAACAAAACTTTTGCCTCTAGTACCAAATAGTGAAACCACATCAAATTAAATAGCTTCTACACAACAAAGGAAACCATAGCAAAAATGAAAAGGGAACCTACAGAATGGGAAATGTCTTTTTAAATCATATATCTGATAATGAACTAATGTCCAAAATATAAAAGGAATGCATTCTACAATTAAGAAAAAAAGTAAGAATTAGATAGGAGAACAGAATAGACTTTTTCTAAAGACATCAAAAGGGTTAACAGACACATAGAAAAATGGTAAACATCACAATTATCAGGAAAATGCACATCTAAACAACGAGACATCACTTCACACCTGTTAGAATAGCTATCATTGAACAGATAAAAAGTATCAGAAATGTCGATTGTGTGGTCACTATGGTAAATAGTGTGGAGGGCCCTGAAAAATTAAAAATACATATACCATATGATTCAGCAATCCCACTTCTAGGTAATTATCCAAAGGAAATGAAATCACTCTCTCTAAGAGATACCTGTATCTCCATGTTCATTACAGTATGACATATAGTGACCAAAACATAGAAGCAAACTAAATGTCCATTAACTGATGACTAGATAAAGAAAATGTGGTTCAGCCGTAAAAAGATAGAAGTGCTGTCATTTGTGACATGGATAGAATTATGTTAAGTGAAATAAGTCTGAGAATTACAAATTACAAAAGTGAAATAAGTTTACTTACATGCACTGTCTAAAATAACTGAACTCAAAGAAGGGGTGGGGAAATGGGTGAAGGTGGTCAAAAGACACACATTTCCAGTTATAAGTAAGTCCTGATTGTAATGCCCAGTATAGTGACCACAGTCAGCAATACTCTATTGTATGTTTAAAAATTGCTGAAAAAGTAGATCTTTAGGTTGTCATTAAAAGAAAAAAAATTGTGTGAGATGAGAGTTTATCAGTCCTTCTAGAGCAGCAATTTCATGATATAAACTTAGACCAAATCATTTTGATGTACACTTTAGAATAATGCAATGTCAAGGCAATTATATCCCAATAAAGTTGGGGGAAAAGTGAACAGGAATCAATGAAGAAATGGATAAATCAGTGATTAGAACATATGAAAATGACCAGTAGCTTGTTTGCTACTTCTTTTCATAAATAAATCCTTCACTGATCTATGCAAAAAAAAGTTGCCAGCAAAAATGATGGTAGCAGAAAAACAACACCTACCACACATGTTTTCCACCTGTCAGGCTCTGCTGTGTTTAAGATATGTTGACTCATTCAGTTCCTACAACCACCTATGAGGTACAGGTTATGGTCCCACTTTGCATATGGAAAGACTGAGGCACAACACACTTAAATAACTTTCCCACATTATGTCCACATAACTAGTAACTGACAGTGATTGGTTCTAAATCCAAGAATTTGTGTCCTTCCTTGTCTGTTGATATAAATCACAAAAGTTATCATTCAAACCAACATACTTTGAATAATAATAACAATCATTATTAAATAACTATTCCTGGGCAAAAATCCAGCACCTCTTCTTATGTGAGTCTGAGAATATGTTAATGCTAAAAGGTAGCAATGTCACCTTGAAGGACAGATCCAAATCTTCTGGAACCTGTGTGCTGTACAGCTCTGAGGTGCTCTTTCAAGTTTCTTCAGAACACGAAGTTGTGAGCAGACTGCCTGTCAAAGTAGTATACAGAAAAAGGAATTTTTTTATTTTTATTTATTCATTCATTCCTTCATTCATTTCTTCCTTCCTTTATTTATTTATTATTATTATATATTTTTTTGAGACCAGGTCTCGCTATTTTTGCCCATGGAATCGCAGGCTCGCGTTGCCCGCGGTACCATGAACTCAAGCAAACCCCGGCCTCAGCTTCCCAGGTAGCTGGGTTTATAGGCACGCACCACCACGCCCAGCTATTTTTTGGGACTAGGTCTCGCTGTGTTGCCCCGAGTGGGACTCGAACCGCGATCTCTAGCCCCAGCCACTTCATAGGCTGAAGCTTACAGGCACAAGTTACCATGCCTGGCTGAATTTTTTTTTTTTTTTAATGAAAAAGAAACTCTAACTGGTGATTCAGATCCCTTTCTTTTGAAATCCATTTGGGAAAGTTATCAGAAACGCTTGCAGCTTGGCTTATTTCCCAACTGGAATGTTCTATGACACTTCCAGGTTTTGTAGCAGCAGCAAAAATGGAGGTGATGATGAAGCTCATGCCACATCAGTTCATAGTAGAACTGCTTCTGCTCTCTGTCTCTAGGTCACTTAGAGAGTAAGCTGAGTGTCTGGAGTGCTTGTGCTACTTACTACTTCATAAAGTAAAACAGCATTTTAAGACACCTATCAGTGGACAACCCAGACAGGTCAGAGTGGCCCCTTCCAGTTCCCTGAATCCCACAAGGCACCACTCAGACTCTCTGATGCCAGCAAGAACATTTTGGTCAGCCAGGTGGGGGTGACAATGAGTCGGCTGAGCTCCTGGCTTAAAGTGTCTGATCTGGTTTTGTCCTGGCCCATATGTTTTTCCTATATGCCTTTTCCTCTCCTTTTCTCTCAGGTCAGAAGTGGCTTTATAATCTTTGGTTCCACATGTTAGAACACCTGTTTCTGAAGGAAAATGTGATTCTTCTGCAAGGTCTGGCCCCTCACAGCTAGAAATCTTGTGGTACCATGTGCATTAGCACCTCTGCATTATCACTAATAAAGGATTATAAAAACAAGCGTCCACTTAAGATTGATCATCTCTGTGTTTATGTATGGATTTGAATGCCCACAGAAATATAAGCTTATTATTGTCCCACTTGATGTGGAGTCCATTCTCATTTTGTTTCTCTTCCCCTCTGTCCACCACCTCTTAATCATTTAAAAGATACCAGTGCAAGAGATGGAGTTGGAAAAGGATTAAAACCCATTTCAGGTTAATTAGTTTGCTTCTTCATCTCTCCCTCTCTTCCTCCCAACCCTCCCTTCCTCCTTCCTCCTTTTCTCTGTTCCTATTTTGATGGTGAGGGAAAGCATAATGACCACCTGTATTGAGTGATTTTTTTCTAGGTTCATCCCCACTGACTTCCCCATAAAATAGAAACTAGGAATAGGAATTGAAAAGATTCCTATATAGGACAAATCCTGGAAGTCTGAAATCTGAAGTTAGCTACCACCTGCCAGTCCAAGTTGTTCATTATATTCTTGTTTGTCTTGTTTAGATTATACATCCCCTGGGCAGGAGGCTGGGTGGTTTTATTACAGTACCCATCACTCTGTCAACACCATCTAAATTAAAGCAAATACTCCTGTTGAATGGCAGTTTTTGATCACATCTCTTTACTCCCAGACCACTTAGGCCTGAGAGGTTTGAGTTAGCTATGACACCATTAAAATGGACTGCACCCAAAATGGCTGGGATGTTGCTGAGAAAATTCATTTTCTCCTCCTGACATGGACTGCAGAAGACACATTGAAGCTGTAAAACACAGCTTGGAAATGACTAGACTAATTTTAGAACCCGTTTACACAGCTGCTCCTCTGAAAAGCCGACTTTCATTGTGATTCTTGCTTTGGGAGGGTTTGCCTTTTATTTAATTAAAAATGATCGGCAAGGCAGGCTTTTGATAAAGCAAGGTCCATGGAAAAACTGCAAGACAAGTGCAGTTGCAGTAGCTTTCTGACATTCTGCTTTATTAGGTGTCAGTTTATAATTAAAAGTTTGAGTGGCAGAACTCAGAGTACCCAGCAAAAATGGTTTTGAGGATCTCAATTATTTCCAGCCATCTTCCTAGCAAATATATGAGACTGTGAGATTCGACATGGAGGGAGGTATTTTGGCATTGCCCAAATATTCCCTTTGAAAAATGTAGAAATTAGAAATGCTTCAGGGTTTAGAACCTGGGAGAGGAAAATTCATATTTTGAAAAGCAATTGGAATCATCCCCTACTAGGTGAAGGAGTTATGTGTTGAAGGAATTGATACTAGAAGCTAAACAATGGAAATAAAATATCCTAGGGAAAGACATCAGTCTTGGTTATGAAGTTAATTAGAAAAATAAGAGTGCTTCTTTCTTCAAGTTATGTTTGTTATTGTGCCAAAATAATCATTTTATAGGAATGAATATTTTTAGAGCTATCTAGGTTTCATTGAAAATGTTTCAAGATTTGTGCAAATGAATATAACAATTCACTGAACTTTGGGCGGCATCAAATGCTTTTATTTTTTTGATACCTAGGTGCTTAGAAATGAATTAATCACATTCACCAAATGTTTTTCTCATAGGGGCTATTTATACATCTGAATTTCACACTTTGAAAGTGAGCCTGGAATTTCTGGGGAGCCAACCCAACTCACTTGTTCATCTTATTAACACATTACATAATATTATAGTCACTGTATTTTGTATTAAGTGTCCAGGCTACTTGCAGTACTTAAGATTGCCACTTGGATGTTTTTGGCAGCACTATTTCTAATTGCAAGGGCATGGAACCAACCCAAATGTCCCAAAACAGATGAATGGATGAAAAATATGTGGTATATATACTCAATAGAATATTACTCATCAATTAAAAATGTCAAATGTGATGATTTTATGATAACATGGATGTACCTAGAAGAAATCAGATTAACAGAAAAAAGTCAGAAAGAAAAAGACAGAATCCAGATGGCTTCACTAATACATGGGACATAGGGAAAACAAACAAAAGGCCAGGAGGGAAAGTCAAAACAAGATAAAAAATAAACTGAAGTTTACAACTTGGGGGGTGGGGGAGGGCTGTGATGAAGGGAATGATAAGGGGGGGAGATTACAAAGATGTGAAATAATTATCTATAAAGTATTTAATAAAAAAATTGCCATTTCAATGTGGCCACACTTTAAAGATTAAGTCAAGTTTACTAGTCAGTCCATCAACAAGGTTATGCTGAAAAGAGCAAGGCTCTTTTAATGGGTCAGAGTTGAGGTTCATGCACTTTATTATTCCTTTGTTAGCTACCTTGTGATGCTTAATAGATTAGCCAACAGGCAGAAAAAATATATAGAGGTAACATGTTCCAAATGACAGTAGGTCTGTTTGCTGTTTGAGTTTCTGCATTCTTGTTTTCTTAAAAAGAAAATAGTATTTTCTAGAAGAAAATAGTAGTAAGAAAAAAAAAAAACAGTCGTTTTCCACTGTCATCACATTAACAAACGGCTGAATTTCTGCAAACTGGATTTGAAGGTTCAAATTTCAGTTCAGAAAATATTAAGCCATACTAGTTACCAACAGCCACACACTGTCACATTTTAGAATGTGAAGTTATGAAGTTAATTAGAAAAATTAAAGTGCTTCTTTCACTTTTATTCAATTTAATTCAAATACAAGAGGTAAGTTCACTTTTAAATGAAGTATACATGATATCTGGAAATGACTTTTCTTAAACATGTAAACTCTCCATTAGTTAGTACCCGGAGGTGAAAGATAGTTTTTGTTGTTCTTATAGGTTTAGTTGGAAACAAGTGAATTTGTTCCACTAAGATATTCAGGCAAAGTTTTGTTTAAAAACAACTCCTCCCCTAAAGAGGGAATAGGTTATATAGGCGATAAACTAATATTGGTTTACAAAATATACTTTAAAAATATTGTATTTAGTAGATCATCTCCTTTGAATCATCTCCTTTTTGGACTCATAAAGTAAAATAATATATTTTTTAAAAGGCTGGCATGGCCCTTCAAGATACTTTAAATTTTGAGTAGGTCCAAGATGCACCTTGTTTTGGGAAATAAGCTATCTGAGTCTGAAGTGACATGAAGGCTGAAGAGATGATTAGATGCGTTGACTAGGGTCTCTCAGCCGGCTGCTGGAGAACAATATCCTCATCAAGCCCTTGTCCAAATTCTGTGCTGTGCTAGCCAGCTTGGCTATGGCCCTCATCGAGCTAATTAGTAATATTGGTAAAAAGGAAGCACTATTCAAGAGATTATCTTTTGCAGTGTGTGTGTGTGTCTGAAAGACTAGATTGTATTTTAGAATTCTTGGCACAAGCCAACAATGCTCTTTGCAATCCCCACACTTTCTTGTTTATGATTTTGTCTTGATTCGCAGTTCATGTTTTTAAGTTTCCTCCAAACTTATTGGGATGAATTAGGTCTTTTTACTTCTTTCAGTTTTAATGGCTAGATATTGTAGTGTATCCTCTTAAAGGAGTTGTGTGAGTGGATGAGGGTATTGTAGTAATTAAAATAATTATTTCAAGAAATATGCCTTGAGGTCCTACTATGTGTTAGGGATTGTTCAAGGTCCTGGAAAGAAGAGTGACTCAAACAAAATTTCTACTTTTTAAGGCAAGAACAGGACAGGGTAAGACACCCAGATCACAAAGACAACACCATGCAGCATGGACGACAAAGGGCTTGGACAATGCCGAGGGACTACTTTTAGCGCTGATGGTGTTAATATGATCCCCAGAGAACCCAGTGGGTTAAAGACTGTTAATACCCCATTTCATAGTGGAGGAAACTGAAGCCAAAGGAGTTAAGCAATGAATCCATTGTCATACAGCAAGAAGCTCACTAAGGAAGATCAGTTCGTGAATTACTTAATTTCTCATAGGGAGGAGTGCCTCTTCATTTAGTTTTCATTTGAAACCCCATAATATATGGGCCTCATCCGAGCACACAGAAGAAGCCTACATTTTGCAAGGTGTGTGGATGGGTAGAACTTTTGCAATTTTTCTCATCCAACTGTTTTTTGGTTTGCCCCATCCTTTTTCCTTCTTCCTGATATTTGTACCACAGGACCAGGTCTGGCAGATTGTAAATATGGAAACCCTCCTTCCTACACCTTCCCTTTTGGGGAAAGGTCAACAGTACATGTCAGTAATAATATATCTCTCTAAATTACCGACTTGAGTTTTCAAACAGCATGGGGACTCGTGGTCTAGGAGAAACTTGAGCTCCAAGACAATGAGTGAAGAGAGTTAGCTTTTTTACATACCCAGGAATATAAGCTATAGCAGGAAAATAATATGGGGTATACTGACACAGGTGTGGCTTTAATCTAGGGTTCTTTTTAAGACTCAAAAACACCCACAGGTTAAGAGAAGCAAGCAACAGTTATTCAATCCAGGCACATTAATGAGACACATGTTGCTTTTTCCTGACTTCAGATGATACTTATTCAACAAGAGAACAATTCTAGGAGTTACCTTAACAACTAAATGACATAGACAGTGTTTCCAAAAGTTGCCTTGATCATGGAAGCAAGGTTTTTCTGACCACTGGCTTATAGAGTGTAAGATGGAAAAGGATTCTAGAAATAATTTTGTACACTGTTTCTCAAACTTCTAGCCAATTGGATACCAACTTTTCAAGGTTTTTTGAAAAGTATTATGTAATTAATACTGTTTATGATTTAGTAAATGACTTCCTTTATATATACTTATTATTTAAGTAGTAAGTTAATTCTAGCTTTGCTAGATATCGTCTTTGGAAGGCTCTGACTGTCAGGCCTGCTCTCTCCTGTTTGGGAGAGATTTGCTGTGGTAGGGAGAGGGCAAACCTGTACCAGCCCCAAGTCCAGACTTTCTCCGTGGTCTCCTTAGAAATCTTTTTAATAAGGAAGTGACTTTTTTCACTTTGAGATTTAATATTCAAAGAGATCAGTATTGGAGATGCAAACCTTGGAATTTGGATCTTCTGATCCCCATACTCTTTCCTGTACTCACTCCCTCAATTAAAACAACACAAGTCAACTAAAGGCATGACCCATCTGAAATTGTTTCTAATTAGTGATGAATGATGCCTTGGTGACAGAGCACCACTGCTCTCTTCCCTTCTTTTAGTGGATTTACCCTCCATTTTTATATCTTCTTGCTTATTTGTATATGCACATTTATATTTAAACACAGTAGATGTGGAGTTTGAATTTGAGAAGTTCTTGAAATTAAGAGACTGAATTCAAGTCAACCTCTGCAAATCAGCAAGAACATTAAGCACAATCCCCCAGCTTCCTGCACTCCTACCCTGCCTGTGATGAAGGCAGCAATGAACAGCTGGAGCTGGATTATTACCTTGGGAACAGTATATTCCAAACTTGTCACAGCCTACCTGCTTGCTATTCCTACTGCAGTACCTTCTCTCATCAGCAACTTGAAACAAATAATACAGCATGCACTTTAAATGAAAGCTCCAGTAGGGGGTTGGACTATAAGGCAGCAGTACTTGGGCAAGGGGGTACAGCTAACTTTATTTTCCTGAGACACATGTTGTCACATTTTTTTAAGGTATTTTACACCTAACACCTCTCCCTGAAAAACAGAAGAGCTTCACAGCAGCAGCCCAAAGATGGCAGATTTAAAAGCACATAAAAGCCCTTGAGTTTTAAGGATTTTTTTTTGGAAATAAATATTATCCTCTTTGGTTCTTCTGTTCTTGAACTTTTGCTGTTCTTGTACTTTCGCTATTCTTGTTTTTGGTTCACTTGTTTTATTGCTGCTGCAAACTAATTTTTAATAGCCCTACATTTTATTTCCTCTTTTTTTTTAAAAGTACATCTGAGATTCATGTCAAATAAAGAGTTGTCTGTGGAGTTAAAATGTTTGGCTTTCATATTAGTCTTAAATTGCTGCTGTAAAAATTTAGCACAAACCAAGTGTGTTAAAGCAATACAATTTATTCTCTTACATTTCTGGAATTTAGAAAAAACCTGACAGAAGTCTCACTGGCTAACATCAAGAGGTGAACAGAGCTGTGCTCTCACTGAAGTTGGAGGCGAGACCCCTCTCCTGGCTTCCCCAGCCTTTAGCGATACCTACATTCATGGGTCCTGGACTTTGTTCCACCTTCCAAGTTGGAAGTTTTGAGTTTTCCTCAGGTTGCACACTGACAATGATTTTTATTTTCTTCTTCTATTTTCAGGCAGTCTTGTATTACATTGGGTTCACTTGGGCAATCTAGTAAACTCTCCCTAGATTAAGGTCAGTCAATTATTGA
>PVHY01003411.1:13835-108666 GCA_004024945.1 Uropsilus gracilis
TCATCTTTGGGGGCCAATATTCTGTCTACTATAATCTGATCTTTAAGACTATTCCTTTATTTTTCTAAACTGAAAAGGTACATCTATTGAACAAAATATGAATTGATTGCAAGGTAGTTATCTGTTAATTAATTAATTTTAAAATAAAATTTTGCCTCATTTTAGAAATCAGCATTTTCCAGATATAGTGAGTTTACATTTCCAAAGTTTGACTAATTATGAAGTCTTTGCTGTTGCACAATTTGGGTGGTAGAATTAAAAGTTTTTCCTACTGACCATTCAATCTTAGTCTTTCCTATGTTTTGCTATTTGACTGTGGAATTTACAGAACTGATACCTTTTGGTGGTTTGTATAAATCCCAAAGATGAGCTTTCAATCTGTTGGTCTTTTCCTCTGTTTCCCAATTCACTTTCTCTACATGCTTCCTGTATTTCCTTCTACTCAAAACCTTTCCTGATGCAAATCAACTGCAACACCTCTAAGAAGAACCTCACTACCCGATATAGAAAGAACCCAGTCTATTTTGGATTTATTTTTAACTAATCCAATGAGGATCACAAATTCTGAATTTGTATATTACAGAATTACATTGGCCAATAATGCAATTTGCTAACTAGTGGATGCAAAACCTCTTTCAAAGAAGTCAAGACAAATTATGTATGGGTTTCTGATTTAAGTGTTCAAGAGGCAAGATGAAGAAATTGAACGAGAACAAGAATAAATATTAATACAGATTAACAAGACAGGATATGTCATGGGTTGTTGGAAGCTGCCAGCTGAGATCAGTCAGGACTCATGCTGGGACTGAAGAAAACTTCATTCCACTCTTATCTGTCTTCAGAAAACTGAAGACAGAATGGCATGATTGACCTCCATTCCTCCAATATTAACTCTTAGAGACATTCCTCAGGAGATAACAGCAAGTGAATCCCTTACCCCCAGGTATCCCACCACAGGAACTACTGTTTTACTTAATCTGATTTTGCCTAAACCACTTCTTCCTCTTGTTTAACTAGTGGTAAACCATTCATTTTACCCTTTAAATAGATTTGTGAGATGTGATAACAGGGCTGGATGATGTGTACTTTCATTCAGTTCCAGACTCTTTGGCTGAGTCAATCTCTATTGTTGTCCTTCCTCATGCCCCACACTCTAGCTCTTTACAATGGGTAACAGTGATGTAAGTAACCCTTGTCCATAAATGAAAGGGCAAGTGTCAGGCATCAAGTTCACCAATCTGCATAGGTTCTTTATTGGTTTTAGCAGTTACACAGACACATTAAGCAAGGCAGGCCAGGGCTGGGGGCGGGAGGGAGGGAGTTGGGGGGGGTAAAGGAGGTGGGGAGAGTGAGGGCTGGGAGGTAATCATGTTCCCTAGTCCCCTAGGAATCTTCAGAATCTTTCTCTGGGTTCTGTCTCTCTTTAGCATTCTCTCTGCTCTCTCATCCCATTCTTGCATATATGCTGTAGTGTGTGCCTTCATCCCCTCTCCCAGGCCCTAGGGATGTACACTCACCTATGCACACACTCAGTGGGCTGTACAATCATAGGGAAGACATAATACCCCAGGTGCTGGCTACAGGCTAATGGAAGGGAAAAACCTGGCTAAACTCAATTACCATAGAGTAGCATATGATCAATGATTAATTGGAAAATTAGTGGAACAGGAAATAAGCATAACAAGTTATGAGAAAGGAGAATATTCTGAGTTGCATGTACCTATTGTCTATATGCTACCTGCTACTATTTCATCAAGCATGCCCCCAAAGTCTTGGCATTCTCCTCACCATCATTAACCTGTCCTTATAAAATCTTGGTGCCAGATGCAAGTAAGATTGTAAAACTTCATGCCTAGATTTGAAGGAATTATGAGTACTTTCAGACATATGGGATTAATTTAGGTCATTTGCAGAAGGTGATTAGCACAAGATACTCAAGATGAGTGTTCAGTAAATAAGTCTTGAAATGAAACGATCCTGACTTAACTCATCTTTTCCACTTATAAGCACATTCTAAATGTTTTGCTATATATTTCTTTTATTTTTCACTTATTTAAAGTCAGTAGTGGATTCAATTCATACAACGTTTTCTGACACCGAAAAGTATTAAATAAATCCTAACTTGATAGACTTTAAAATAATACTTAGAAGTTAGGTTCCCATTTCTTGAATGTATATTACCACACCATAGCTACCACTGAGGTCCCCATAGTTTTCTATGTATCATGGCCCATAGTGGTCCCTCCCATCTTTGTTCTTCACCCTTTCCTCGCCCTACCAGTAGCCTCAGCTTCACAGTCAGATTTCTAGTGTTTATTTTTTGCTTTGGTATTGCCAACTCTGTTTTGTTTCATTATATCCCACATATGAGTGAAACCATCTGGTATTTGTCTTTCTCCTTTTGACTTATCTTGCCTATCATAACCCCCTCCAATTTCATCCATGTGGTCACAAATGGCAAGAGTTCATCTTTTACTTCAACTGTTTTTTGATTTCAAAAATTTCTGCAGAATAATTCAGTTCCATTGTGACAAATTGCTTGCCTTATAGTACTGATAATTTCTTTCCATTATTTATTGTTGTGTTTTATGACAGTGGTGATACCTCACTTTTGTTTTTTCATATGTAATCTCCACAAGATCCTTGCTGGTGTGAGATGCTGGAGTGGGAAACAGCAGAAAGCAACCACTTGTTGATTTGCTGCTAATCTGGTGGTGGTAAGTGGTTGTCTTCATTATAATAATGTTTCCTTTCACCATCACTTATATTTCCTCTTGTTTTCTTCATAACACAGTCACCAAACAGTTAACAAATCCATCTAATTATTTGTCACTTGACTATATGTTTGTTGAAGAATTGTATGACTAATGTGCTCTCCAAATGACCAAACAGGTATAAGAGATTATTCTACTACAATTTGAGAATTTATAATTTAAAGAGAAAGATAAAACTAACAAAAAACTCCATCTTAAATACACAAAAGGCATATTAACTTTGTCATTATATTTGCCAAATGCATATGGGAGATGGAGATCCTAGCAGTTATTGAGGGCTTATTACAGCTTTACTAAAAAAAGTAAAACAAAACTCAAGACAATATTTAATTTGCTGACTCTACAAAGTCAGTGTTATTTTACCCATTTTCCATATGGGGAAACCTGTTTATTTTGACCAGAAACAGTTTAAGAGGCCTGGAATAGAATGAGAGAAGGATCTTATCGGTGTTATTCACCATTGTGTCTCTGGCATCTAGCAAAACCCTGAATGATAGTTATAAATACTTAAAAAATATGAAGTAGGTTAAATAACTTGTTCATGGTAGGACAGTTGAAATTAGAATTCAGAGTGGGATGAATACAAAGTGTTTTTTCTTACTGAGGATGATAGATAAATGGGTCTAGGACCTCCTTCCTGACTCTGGGCCCTTCCCTCCGATGAGGGAACACTTTCATCCCTAGTTACATGTCCAAATTGTTTCCACTTCATCACCTCAGTGCAGAGTCTCTCTCTGACCAGTTTTTCTCTGGTAGCCTTCAAGGTAACCCCAAGCTAGTTGCTGCCTCCAATACTTCAAAGTACTGAATGACTACCACTTCATAGTACTGACTGACTACCACTACGGAAAATTCTTATTTTTTAATTGTCTGCCTGTCCTACTATAATGTAAGCTCTATGATCATATGATGTTCTCTGTTTCTATTCTGTCCATAGTGTATGACACATAGTTGATGTTCAATAAATATATTTGAATATATCATTCTCCTGTGTTTTTGGCAGACTTTAATAATCAATCATGCCACTGTCTCATGATAAATTCAAACTCATACCTGGAAAAATTGAAATTGAATCCTTTAAGTATTTGGTATTCCAGCTGTGACTCACTCACCAATATATCAACATCACCTGTGAGTTTGTTAGAAATGCAAATTCTTAGTCCCAAACTAGATCTGTTCATGGTATCATAATCTGTATGTTAACCCCATTCCCAGATGATTCTTATGCACATCAATGTGTGAAAAATGGACTTGTAGAAATATAGATACTACCCATTAACTAGATTTGTCAAGTAAGAGGAACCTCCCCATTACCATCTCTGTATGCTCCTCCATTTTCTAATACAGAACTAGGGAACAAACCTGATCCTAAAATATTCTATACTTTCTAGAGTGACTATGTCTGAGTAGAATTGTGAGACTATTCCACAGAAAAGATGAACTTCAAGTGTTTTTAAAAAGAGGGATTTTGTTTACTGATAAGGAGAAAAACACTTTGGGTCAAAGAAAATGGAACAAGTACATTTGGGACTGACTAGTCATAGGAATAGATGAACATTTGTGTGTGGAGTTGGAGAGATAGTTGACCCAGAGCAGCATTTACCTCCAGTGAAGAGATGTAAGGGAATGAAATAAAAGTTGTGGCACAGGAAACAGATGAAAGTTGCTTTAAGGAGCACAAAAGCAGAACAAGTCTAGATAGGGTCTTGTGAAGAATGATATTAATAGTTAAAAGCAGGTAGGAAAATCTTAGCCAGGGGCAATTTAATAAGAAGAAATTAGGAGTTTCTTGGGGGAAATTACATGGTAAGTAGTGAGGATACTGATGATAATATGAAAAATGACAAAATTCAGTAAGTTTTAACAAAGAAAAATCTGATGAAGAAATGAACCATGAACATCCATCATTTGTTCATTAAGTTTACAAGCTTATTTAAGGAATCAGAGAGAACATAGATCGTTGAAAGGTTATGGGATCAAGAATTACCTCCATAGCCTGGGTAGCCAAAGTCCCTGTCTCAAGGCTCACATCTCCCAGGTCTGGCTCTATCCTCTGCTTGTACCTACCCTAGTTATTAGGTGATGGGCCAAGGATCCAAGGGAACATGCCCACTTGGAATCTCAAGTCCCTTTTATTGAGCAAATTCCCATAAACTAGATTTGAGATCCTTCCCTAAATGACACAGAGGTTATTTCAGCACCCACGAAGACCTCTTCCTTTAGTCCCAATCCTTGAGTGCAAGCTTTTGTAACTAGTGTGTACAGATCTAAACTCCAGGGATGTGCAGCGGAGTGTTAAGTCCATAGGGTGGGGTGGTATGAATAGACTTGCACCTGTCTTCTCGGTGGTCCACACACATGCCTGTAAGTTCTCACTTAACACTGGGTGGAGGAGGGGAGGTAAAGGGAAGATGCTAGCTAGGCCAAGGGATGGGGTATGGGAGCTTCCAATTATGGCCTCAGGGTTGGAATCAGATTCAAGTGATGTTGTCACTCACTCTATATTCATGATTCCTTTTTGCCCCCGAGGAGAAAAGATGTTTTCATAACTTATGAATTTAATTAATTTTGCTTGAATCTTCAATTAAGGAAGCTGAATGATACGCAGCTGAATGCAATATATCTATTTGATTCTTCAAACATTTCAGCACCAATATGGCATTTTCAATAAATATTTGCATTCCTAGTGCAGATGTGGGACTAATCACAGTGCTATAGGGAAAAATATAGATTAGAGCCAGCCCCTATTTTTAATGCACTTCCACTTTTAGAAAAGATCTTTCATCTTGAGAGCCATTCCTAGTGTACTAAAATTAACCACCATGTGATAGTAGCATTTACAGTAACATCATGCTTGTGTCTGGCATCTGTGTTTGTCTTCTTGTTAATTCCTCGACCTTTCCATTTATTTTTCATGTTCACAAAGGTTAATTGACATTGACTACTGTTTATATGAGGCATTCCTTGGTGAGTCTTAGTGGTGGCCACTTTGCAAGGTTTCAGTTCAGTTGAGCAAGAACTTAGTCAATCTACAAGGCTTTCGGCAAGTCTGACACATAATTGAAGTGCATTGCCCCTGACTGGGCTGGATTGTTAGGCATAGGGGGAAGTTTGAGTTTTTTGCCCCTCTCTTTCTCATATGACTTAATCTTCTACACACAAAGTGAAAATCTGAGTTGGAGATGATTTAGCCTGATTGTTAGGGAGTTCACAGAAACGGGGGCTGTGAGGGTGTGTGGGAATCATGTAAATTTTCCTGAGGCGATTAAGTGTCTAGGCTTGAGATATTTATCTTGCACCCTCTCCTACAATTACCTCTTTATCCTTTGCCTGATGGATCCAGAGAGGTAGTATCCATAATGTCAGGGAAACAGAGCTGATACCACTGACCTAGCTTCCTACTTGTGTGTACAGGACAGCTGGATCCCTGACTGAGGCTTCCCTTGACACACCCATGGCCATATGTTGTTGGCTCTCTCCTCAGGGAAACATCTGCAGTTGCTGACCCCATGGCAGATGCCATGGTCTCTGGGGGGTGGCTAGACAACAGAAGCTTCCAAACCTCTTCTTCCTCTGCTGGAAGTGGCCTCTCAGACACTACCAGGTCTTCCATGAACACCTCCTATCGCAGTAACCCAAGTGGAGCCACCATGGATGTGCTCCCTCTCACCTGATATTGTGTAATTCTTCAGATTTGCAGGGGAAAGTGGTCATGGAGCTCACTTACTGTGGCTTGACTGATTTCAAGAGGGGATCAGCAGAGGCTTCTAACAGCAAGCAAGAATTTACAAAAACAAAACTTGTTTTGTGGAATAGTTTCACCACATTGCCAGCATGATATTGGGGTCTCATTTTATTTTAGATTCCTTTATCACTAAATGTCAGTAGTGTGGAAATGCAGTATTCCCTGTGGTCCCTGCCTGGATGAGGTGTGGGATGTCCACCTGATATCTACCCGCATCTGCTGACCAGCATTGCAGAAAGTGAATTCTTATCTAATGCTGTTTGCAGGGAATTTTGTAGCCAAAGACTTTTAAATCAAAAGAAATCATCAGGGAGAAAAAAAGGTAATTTCCTGCCCTTATATTGTTCCATTAACTGTCTACCTTAAATATCTAAACGGTTTAAGTGACTAGAGTGCATTCATCTTCTTCAATCTGTTCTCACTAGACAGGTGAGCATTAAGCCTACACATGCACACACACACATGCACCTGTACACACCTATATGCCATATTCAGGTTTCTGCGAAGTTATAGTCTGTGTCGCTATCTATCCTTCAGCACAATGTATGAGATCTCTGCTACAAAATGTTCTGTCTCCAAAAACAGATATTGCTTCTCTTTCAGAAAAATATCCTTGGCTGAATCCCTGGAACTTTAATTAAAATCCTGGTTGCTCTTTAAAGAAACATTATTGCATTTCAGACAGCTTGGATGTAAAACAGTGAAGCCAGGAATCAGAGCATTTTGCTGGTGGGATAGAAGGAATCATGAGAACAGATCAAAGGGCTACCTTGGCCCCCTGTTCTCAGGAGATGGCTCAGGAGATGAAATCTGCCACCTAATGAGGGCCAGCTCATCAGCCCCAAGTCTGAATATTTGAAAGTAATTATAGAAGCAGTCACAATTTTTTGCCCATTTGTGCCCTTGACTGTGTCAATGTCTGTTATAATTTCAGGTTGACACTGCCCTCCACCCCCACTGTGATGGTATTTAGAGGTGGGGTCTTTGTAAGCCATTAAGCTTAGCTGAAACCTTGAGAGTGGAGACCCCATGATAGGATTAGTGTCCTTATAAGGAAAAGGGAAACCAAAGGTTACAGTGAAGCAGAGCATTGCTAACCAGGAAGAGCGCCTCACTTGGAAAAAGTCTGTCATTACCTTGATCTCAGACTTTCAGCCTCCAGAACTGTGAGAAATAAATGCCTGTGTGTTTAAGCTTCATATTTTATGGTATCTTGTTGTAGCAGCCTAACATGGTTAAGATAGTTTTAGTTTTTTAGGGTACTTATTTAACTAATTTTCCTCACTGGACTGTAAACCATATGAGGATACAGATACCACTTCAGTGTTGTTCACTTTTCTGCCCTTGGCATCTGACTGGAAAGATGGGAGTTGTAGATGCCTAATTAAAGCTTGAGGAACATGATGTTGTATATTGAAAACCCTAAAGATTCTATCACAAAACTATTACTACTCATGAATAAATTCAGTGAAGTAGCAGGACACAAAATCAATACACAAAAATCTGTTGTGTTTCTATATGCTAGTAATCTTGCAATTACAAGTAATCTGTCAGAAAGAGAAATTTAGAGAACAACCCCATTTGCAATTACATAAAAAGAATAAAATACTTAGGATTAAATTTAATGAAGAAGGTACAAGAACTATAAACTGAAAGCTAGAAGATACCAATGAGAGATACTGAAAACACAAATAAATGGAAAGATCATTGTTGGTCGTGGATTAGAAGAATCAACATAAAAATTTCCAGATTACCCACAACAACCTACAGATTCAATCCAATCTCTATCAAAATTTCAATGATGTTTCTCACAGAAACAGAACAAACAATCCTAAAACTTGTACAGCGACATAAAAGTTCATGAATAGAAAAAGCAATCTTGAGGAAAAAATAACAAAGCTGGAGGCATAATGATGCTTGATTTCAAACTATAGTATGAAGTAGTAGCCATCAGAACATTTTATTGGCATAAAATAGGCACAAAGATCAATAAACCAGAATAGAGAACCCAGAAATAAACCCATGTATTTATGCTCAATTTATTTATGACAAAGACACTAGGACTCTATGGTGGTGAAGGGACAGTTTCTTAAACAAATGGTACTGGGAAAACTGGACAGTTATGCAAAAGAGTGAAATTAGAATACTATCTTATAGCATATACAAACTTTCAATTCAAAGTGGATAAAAGTCCTATATTAGGGCCTGAAATCATGAAACTTCTGCCATTGAACATTTATTTGAAGAAAAAGAAAGCATCAATTTGAAAAGATATATGAAAGCATAGGTGGTAAGCACCTTGATGCTGATCTTAGCAATGATTTTTTTGGCTTTTACTCCAAAAGCAACAAAACCAAAAATTAACAAGTATGATTATATCAAGCTAAAAATTTCTGCACAGCAAAGAAAGCCATCAACAAAATGAAAAGGCAACCTACTGAATGAGAAAAAATATTTGCAAATTACATATATAAGGGATTAATAGTAAAACTACTTGAAGAATCCATATTATTCAGTAGCATAAAAAGCCCCAACCCCTAAAAACCCAATCAAGAAAAGATACAGATGTCCAGATGAAAGATGTTCAATAAATCAATTAGGGGATTTTACCCTAATAATATTTAGGGAAATACAATCTAAACCACAATTAGATATCACTTCATACCTGTTAATATCATTACTATAAAGAAACCAAGAGATAGCAAGTGTTGACAAAGATGTGGAGAAAAGGGAACACTTGTGCACTGTTGGTGGGAACTTAAATTGGTGAAAATATTATGGAAACAGTATGGAGGTTCATCAAAAAATTAAAAGTGGAATAATCATCTAATTTAGCAATCCCATTTCAAAGGCTTCTGTCTTTGAACATTTATTTGAAGAAAAAGTAAACACCAATTTGAAAAGATATATGATTCCATATGTACTGCAGTATCATTTCCAATACTCATGGTATGGAAACAATCTAAGGTGCCCACCATAGATGAGTGGATAAAGAATGTATGATATCTATCTATCTATCTATCTATCTATCTATCTATCTATCTATCTATCTATCTATCTATCTATCTTGGAATATTATTATTATCCATCAAAAAGAAGGAATCCTGCCATTTGGAACAACATGAATAGACCTGTGGACATTTATTCTAGGTTAAACAAATCAGCCAGAAAAAGACAAATACTGTATTTTTTCACTTATACGTGAAATCTAAAACAAGAACAAAACCTACCAAACTCTTAGATACAGAGAACAGATCAGTGATAGCCAGAAGTGGGATTGAGGGTGGTGAAATATGTAAAGGTAATCAAAAGGTATAAATCTCTTATTATAAAATAAATAAACCAGGAGATATGGTATATAGCACAATGACTACCATTAATAGTACTGTGTTATATGTTTGAAAGTTGCTAGAAGAGTATATTTTAAAAGTTTTCATTGTAAGAAAATAATTATTTGTAACTATGCATAGTGACAGATGGTAACTAGACTTATTGCAATATGTACAAATAACAAATCACTGTATTATATACCTGAAATGGACATAATGTTAAATGTTGTATTATTATACTTCAATAAAAAATAAAATATAAACCTTGAGGCATGGATGTGGAGATCCACACATACTGCTTAGGAGGGACAGGAAACTAATAGTGAATGAAACTAATAGTGAATGGAAGATAATCTTACATTTTTGATTATTATAAAATGAGTCTTGTTTTTTGAGTATTTTTAGATGTAACTCTCAAAATGATTTGAGAAGGTAGGTGCTTTTCTTTTTCAGAGGAGGCATTCAGCTGGTTTGCCCAAAGACATTTAGATGATTTGCCCAAGGACATGTGACCTGGCCTTCAGACTCATGTCTCGTGTTACACTGTTAGTGTTCCCACTTCTGAAAATTTTGTGCTTTTCTTTCTCTTTGTGCTTCAGGGTCAATCTTTTCTGATTTCCCTAACAGAATAAAAGGAGATAGAGAACATAACTTTTAAAGAAGTGTTATTAGATAAAGAAGATTGCCTTTTGGATGGACACATGAGTATTTCTTTCAAAATACCTGCCAGGTTTGGCTTTTTCCTAAGTGGAGGATGTGCTGAGTGTGGAGCAGTTTGTGGGGAGTCCTCCCTCTGCTCTCCACCTTTCTCACTGTCATGATGGGTAGACTGTAGGCCTCAGGTTGACAGTCAAGAATGGCATGGGGTGGACAGAAAGGTGAGCCATCTGAGGACTATGTAGACCTATTCTCCCCTGTTCCTCTGAGAAATGGTGTAAGATATTCTTCCACCACAGAAATTAAGAAGGGTGCCTCATGGGGTTGATCTATTAAGTCCCCAAACCACCTTGACAGTTCTTCAGGCTCATTTGAAGGGCCTGGCCCTGAAGTGAGGGTCAGGGGGCAGCTTGGTTTTAGGCTGTGGACAGTTCCAGGAACCCTCAGTCACCGAGTCCCCCTGACGGTAGCTTAGGCAGTTGTTGAAGCAGAGAGTGGCGGAAGCAGAGTTTGGAGGTAATGTGCCTTTTTCTCATGCCTTGAATTCCTCTTTGGAATTCTTCCCTATGGAGGTGAAGGAGAAGAAGCCTTCTGTGCCTGATCCCTGAATCCTCAGGCTGCAAGTTTACCTGCCTGAGGTTTGCATCCTTTGTACAGTGCTGTTAAACTTCAGGACAGCACAATTCAGGAGTTGGGAACGTCAGGCCTACTCATGTGCAGGGGCCAACATAGGTTTCCTCATAGAGGACTCTCAGACTTTTGGCTGAGAAATCAAACTTACAGCCTGCCCTGCCTTTCATTCTGCAGATAAGGAAACAGAGATCCAGAGGGGCTTATCTGAAAGCTTTGGGCTTTCTTTTGCCTTCCAATTTGACTTCCGCATCCATTCACAGCCTGCAGGGCCTGACTGTGAGTCACGCTGATTATGAGTGGCTTCCCCACATGGAGTGAGTGACATAGATACAGTACAGGTCATCAGGGGTGGCTGTACTGCTGGAGCCACATCTCGAAGGCTGGAGGGCCTGTAACACATGCCTTGAATTACAGTGATTCCTCTGGGGTGGAGGAGGACACTCAATCAAGTCACCTGAGGAGATCTCTGCAAACACATGTGCAGACTCTTTTGGCCTTCCTGCACAAAACAAAACAAAAGGTGGCAAGGAGTGTGGGTATAAGCGGTGATTCTGATGTGCTGTCCTGGTTTGGGGTCGCCTGGCTAGAGCTAGACCCTTGAGGAAGGATCTCCTCTCATCGTCTTTGTTCTCCACAGCCCCAGGAGCGGGGCCAACTCAATAGATATTTTTTCAAATACGAGACAGATAGCATTGGAGAAAAGAGCGGACACAGGCATGTGGGAACCTGGAGTCGCTGGTCAATGTGTGTTATTGAGCAGCTGTAAGGGGAGCCCAGCCCTCTTCAGCAGTCTTGCCATCGACCTGCTATCAATAAACATAAACACTCTTCTGCCCTTGACCTCAAGAGTTAAAATAATAAATAGCTTAATTGGTCATCATTAATTCCACTTTGAATTTATTATGGATAAATGTGGCCTTGAAAAGAAGCCCTCCCACCTTCAGCCTAAGCATTTAATCCCTGAGCCTCCCAAAGGTGCACGCGGAGTGAAACAAATAAATTGGCCTCCCACCTCCACCCTCCCATCCATGCACATTTGTATTGAGTCAAGGCAAATGGCCGCATGCAAGATTGGATGAGTAGTTAAGCCACACAGGCACAATGTCCGATGACAGCATTCGTCATGGTAATAGCGTCCTTCTCCTCATCACATTTGAATATAGACGGCCGGGGTGGCTTGCCTTCCGAGCTCCACTCCATCTGTGAGCTTAGGAGTACTTCAGACAAGGTGAAGTCCACGCTGCCCCCAGAAATTATTAGCCCATTCGTAAGCCGAAACAAAATCGCAGCTATTGTCTCTAAGAACTTAATTTGCTCAAGCTCTTTTCTCCCTCTCCTTAATTATGTATATATTTATAGACTTGAGCCACCTGCCTGTTCAGTGCTCTGTACAGCCGTGTCTGTTCTGTGCTGCTTAATGGCTCAGGGCTTTTCCTTTATACTCTTTGCTTCAAACATTACATTTAAATATCTGTCCTCAGCTCAGCTTCTGAGTATTAAAACATTTTTCTCTACTTCCTTGAAATGCTTCGAACAAGTCTTTTAGTATTTTATCTGGACCAAACAGTGATGGTTTTACACAAGGAACGAGAACTCTGTAAGTAAATCTATGTATTTATATGACTAAAGTGCTTTATAAAAAGAAGCAATAAATCCAGTTTTCTACATAAAAGGAATTAGATTTTCCAGTTTATCTCTGCTCTGGGATTAATAAAATGTGCAACAAATAGCTGATGGAATGATCCATTTAAAGTTTGTAAAGGCATCTTGGAAAGCTGGCTGGAGTAGCCTTTTTATATTTTCAGAAGAGGATGCCTGTTAATTTTTTGATTCAGTCTTGTTCCTGAATGACTATTTTAAACTGAGCTGAGAGAGACTGTTACCTGCCCATTTCTGCATGACTGAGCAAATGCACCGTAAATCCAAGTTTCTCTTCATTTCCATCACTATACGTCTCCAAATTACAGCGAATTCATTCCTGAGCTGGAGAGGTGCCAGAAGTTTCTCATCTCGCTGTCTGTGGGCTGCCTTTTTCTTTCCCCTCTTGGAGGCTTTCTGATGCCTAGAGTGAGCTCAACTCAAAGGTTTCCAGCCTCGCTCGCCTCACATTCCCCCACAGTCAAACCGAGCTCTGTGATTCTGAAGAATACCGAGTGCCAGCATCCACCTCACTGTCTCCTTGTACCTGCAGGTGTTCCAGAAACTTCAAAATGCGTCTGGTAATGTATTTGCTCCTCTAAACATGCCACTTTGGCATGCATTATATGCAGCTGCTTATTATTTTTTAAAAATCTGTCTTCTGAATACCGTGCATGCTAAAATGTCAAGGGGGCTTGCAGGCACTGTCAGCTTAATTACTGGTCTAGGTGTGCGTGTGTGTCCTTGTTAATGTAGGTGTGTTTGCATAAAAATGTATTATTTATGTACACATATGTCTGTGCAGGCAGATTTCACTAAAGGAATCTTATTGAAAGCACTACTTTTTTATGTACATCCAGGTTTTCTAATCAGATCTGTAAACAGATCTTACACAGCAGCAAGTAGAAGAAAAATACATTTTTCATTCTGGTGTAAACGGCATGTTTTAGACACCTATTTGAAAAACCCTCCTTTCTTTAAGGAGATGTATGCGTATGTGGGGTGGGGATGCTGGTTCTGGAAATTTGGAGAAAAGAGTTAGCTTACTGCTGCATGAGAATTTCTACCCCATGTTACCTGCCTTCTGGAAAGTCAGTAATCAGGAAGGGGAGATGTGGTTCTGTTTCAGAGTAACCCCAGGGGGATGATGAGCTGCAGTCTCACAGGCACTTTAGGTATTCTAAATACTAGTGCTTGAATAATAAGTAGATGGGGCAGATTGGCTGTCTTGGAGTCCTGGCTGGTAGAAATCCCATTTCCACTGTACATGTGGGGGGTGTGTGTGTGTGTGTTTGCTGAACTCTAGGAAGGTAGCACAAAAGTGTGGATTCATAAATCACTTTCTTCATTTACCTGTGTTGGGTGCTAGACCCTTAGTTTAAGAAATGACTGAACAATTAACAATACATTCTGCATTCCTTGTCTCATCGGGTGAGATTTACATCTTTGGGGCTCGTCTTCTCCTTACAGAGATGAATGATCAAAGGTTCAGACTTAATTGCTGTTTCAGGCTCTTAAGCTGGAAAACTGCTTGCAATACTTTATTTAAAAGACTTACTTTGGGAGATGTGTATGTATATTTCTAACTATGCTGGCAGGCTGATTGTAACTATAATGTACTATATGTTTAAGATAAAAAAATTTGCCTTGGGTATGCTCACTTGGATAATAGAACTTTGCTTTTTTATCTTCCTATTATAATAATTCTTTCACTTTGCATTATGTTCTTACTTTTTGAAAGATCAATAATTGCTAATTGTAAGATGAGAAAATAATGTTGCAGGAGAGGATTCACAAAGGAAAATAGGTAAAACTAGCAGTTTTCAGAGAAAATGAATAGATTTTTACAAGTGGGTTTTTTTTAAATGTAGAGAGGGTATTGATGTTTCAAAATGAAAATATCTTAAATATAAACTTGTTTAGTGGAACAGATTAGGATAATAGTAATGTCATCTTGTAGTGGTTCATATCTGTGTGTGCATAGATATATATTTGACAACAGAAAAAAAACAAAAAAGTTTAGTAATTACATGTATACCTCATATATTTTAAATGAGATAATAAGTAGGCTATTTTATGGCAGCTGTAATTAATTGCTTCATGATATTGATTTTAAAAGAAACTATTAATTTGGATTTGCTTTGGAGATGAATGTAAACTTTGGTAAACTAGTTTGATAAATTATAATAATAAAATATACTTGAAAGTCATTGTTAAAACTACATTTACTTTTATAGAGCTTGAAATCTAGTATTTCATCATTTATAGAGTTGTGTATTCACAGGGGATTATTTATATTCAAAATTACATAACTTATAACTGATTTTATTAGCAATGTTCAATTCATAATCACTCAAACAACAACAGTAGATTGCATTTTTAAATATACCAATTTTTTTTGAAATAGCACAGTAAAAACTTGTGGCTATTAATATTATAGTCAAGATTTGTTCTGTAACTGATTTTTACTGTAGTACTATTCATATCAAATATTGAAAACACTATATTGTGATCTGTTTGATATAGGAGTCTTGTGTTTGTATGTGAATATCTTAATGAGGGTTTCAAACTGAGTGTGTAGGATGGCAGAAGATTTGGTAGTACCTTATGTATTATATGTAAAGCTATGTAAAACAGATTATATATAATATAAACTATATATATCATGTATATTAAATATGTAAAAATATCCCTTGCATCCAGTCATATGACAAAATATTCACCTTACTTATGAATTGTTTTTTTTTGTTTAAAGTCATTTTCATAGGTGTAGAAATAGATTTTATTTCTCTGAGCTTATATGTCACTGTGTAGCAACAAGAAAACATTCAGTGTCCTTTTGTTGGGAATATCACATGTAGTAAATTGTGAGAGGAAGGAATGCTTTGCTTGCCATCTGTCGCTAATTATGATTTCCTAGTGGCTTTTAGATGTATAATAGACAAGCCTTTATTTTATAAAACAGTTTTATATATCACCCACAACACCTAAGATGATTGTAAGTTTCTTGCTCCATATAATTTCCTCATTATCTGACTGAGATTACCATATGAAACATTTTAAGACTCACATTTAGAAAGAGGATATAAAAATATAAACTTTAGACTGAACATGTGTCCATAGTAGAAAATATTCATCCTTTAAGCAAGCAGTGAGCATGGGTAGGCCATGGCCTTGCCTAACCTCAGGCAGAGGAGGTAGATGAGGGGAGAGAGGTCTTGTGTAAAGAAAGAGGAGATGCCTTTCCTGCAATTTCATCATTAACAATTATTCACAAAGGTTTGGACATCTTCATCATGGTTTGAAATTGAATTTTTTTTTTTGGCTTTTATTTAATGTCAAAATGGTGCCATTCTTAGAGTTGCCAGTAGGGAGAAATAGGCTGCAGTTGAAGGGTGAGGGCAGGATAGGCTGGTCAAGAAAACTGAAGACTTTTTCAAGCCAGTTTTGAAGGTGATTTTTAGTGGGAACTGATGAAGGCAGAGTAACAGGCATTTTAGAAGGATGGAAAAGAAATATGAGAAGAAAATCAAGGCAATAAGATAACACTGAATGGAGGAGAGGAATCATATTAGGAGGAGGAGGAAATGAAGTTGAAAAAATATAGGGTTGATTTTGAAATTTTCTTAAGTGATACTGTCAGTCTTATTATATTTGGTGGAAAATTCCTTGAGAAAGTGAGCATTTCTTCTGTTTTATTTTACCCATAAACCTCTATAAACATAATTTCAAAGTCTATACAATAATCAAATTTCTTGATTAGTTACCATGGATCAGGAACAATGCTAAGCATTGTATATATTATTTCATGTTGTCCTCACTTATAATTGAAGTCCTCATTCCTCAGATGATGAAACTGAGGTACTGAGGAGTTATATCATTACTCTCAAATTGTGCAAGGCTAGATAGAAGTGGGGGAGTTGGAGGAACCCAGTTTCTGGAGCCAGTCTCCTAACCAATTCAGGACAATGTCACTCCAGCTATCATTTCATCTCTGGCTCCAGATCCGGACTGGTTGACCAGTTGCTGACTAGATGTATCATTAGATCATCTGAGGACAGATACTGGGGCAGGGTTGCTGAGTGTCTCACTGGAGGTTGAAGGTAAAGGGAAGAAGCAGAATCTGAGCAGGGGGAAGCCTTCTGAGCACGAGTCATCTCTTTCAGTCCTTCAATCTCTTAAAGGCAGCCTCCAGAGAGAAGGCTACTTCCTACAGCATCTGTTCTCAGATGATTTTTTTCCTATAGGACAATAGCCACCAGGTCTGCAGTGCCCATGATGTACTCATTCATGAGACCATGGTGGTGACTTGGACATTGAGGCAGATCCTGACTGTTCTGTAGTTGGAAACTGTCAGTGAACTACACTTCTTGCAGTTGGATAGCAGATTTTTTCCAGAAGAGATGTCTGAGTGGTGTACTTCCTTGGTTGTCAAGGGCAGAGTTCTACATACACAACCCAGGAACTCCAGGTGAGGCAGATAGGTGCTGAGGGTGAAGAATATAAGAAGCCCACTTGCAGAATCATGCATATGCAGGTTAGAATGAGTTCCTCCTTAATTTTGCACCTTGCCTGTTTTGCCTTCTGCACCCCAGTACTCATCACCTTAAATTTCACATACTTAGAATTTGCCTCCCCTTACCCTACTCCTTACCTCCAACATGCCCTTCTTTCAATCTTTTGTCTCAGGCAGATCTGTTAACAGAGATGGTTCCATCTCTGGAGTTTCCATCTCTGGCTTATAATTCCAGTGCTTAATACTCTTCATTGGTTCTCAATACCTACAGAATAACCCCACAGCATCTTCTTATAATATAGCAAGATCCTGTACTGTATAAACAAGCTGGACTTAGGGCTAGAACATGTATCTGTATATACATTTGTTGGATGTATACACACGTATATATTTTCTATTTAATTTTGGATTTGGAGGGTTGGTAGGAGTTCCTAGATTTCAGGTTTTGCTCTATGTGGAGGAAGCAGAATGGGGTGATTAGGGGGTAATTGGAGGGCATGGGCAGCTTGGCTGAATTTTGGAATATATCTAAGAGATTAATGGAGATTATTTCTGCAAAAGTAAATCAGAATTGATGCATGGCAGTAGAATGGAGTGTTTTCCCTTGCAGGTTTTAGAGTAGAGATGTGACATGATGAAAATCATCTTATGGAAGGTGAATTTGGCCTAGGTGCCAGGGGTTCAAGGAGGTCTGTTAGATGGCTGTTTTGATGCTACAGACAAGAGGATACAGGTCTCGAACTTGGTGTATAAAGAGTAAAAAAGATAGGCAAAATATGAAGGAAGAGTGAATGGAGTTCAACACTAATTAAAGGAAGGGGGTGTGAAGGAAGAGCAAAGAGGAGTTAAGACAGGTGACTGGTATATGAAACCCTGAAAAGAACAGGGAGGCTCTTGTTGAGAGATGACACCAAGATATAAATGCAGATGGGCTATCTCATTTTCCCCAATGAGCAACATAGAAATGTTTCATTTTTCTCCGACCTCAGACATGGCTTGTTTTACTCCTTGTTTTCCCTAAGTCCCTCCACCCTGCCACCATCATTCTTGTCTGTGGCCACCAACTACTCTGGTAGTTTATGTGTTTTTTTCTAAATTCAACTGTAAAATAATACTTTGTAGGTCTATACAGATTCTACAGTGAGTTTGAGTGAATTATACTGTGTTGGTTTCACATGAGCACTATCTTGGCCCTCAGAGGTGGCAGAACTGGCCCATCTCATGAAGATCTGTGTTTGTCGGACAGATAGAAGATTCAGAGATCTTCTTGTAGGGGGAAACTGAGCTGCTGCCTCCCTCGTTCCAACTGA
The DNA here is from genome assembly GCA_004024945.1 of Uropsilus gracilis. NCBI lineage: Eukaryota > Metazoa > Chordata > Mammalia > Eulipotyphla > Talpidae > Uropsilus > Uropsilus gracilis. The sequence continues at coordinate 32,438 of PVHY01003411.1, forward strand.
TTGGTAAAGGAGCAAAAGTGGTTGGTTTAACATATACATAAAAAAGACAATTTCTCTGACTATAAAGATACATACGAGGTTATGGTGTTTGGTTGAAAAACCAATTGTCAGTGAAAGGGAAATAATGGCAAAGATTTAATGCTAAATAAGCTTTAGGTACAGAAATAAATAAGCTTTTTATGGATTGCAATGCGATGTGAGGAACTCAAAGCAAATATTTAATTGCCCTTAAAATTGAACAACATAATGGTAAAATTTGCATATTTGCCCAGGCTGACTTATTTTGCTGTAGAATGCAAGAAAACATTTGTAATAATATTAGCATCCACAGTATGCAAAAATGTAAACTTTTAAGAGATGATCAAATTAACCTCCTGTGTTAATCAACAACCAACTGGTATCTGAGTTGGTTTGTGACGTGACAACATAGTTAAGACTCTGTTCATATCTGGGGGCTGTAGAAACAGAAATGTAAGATTTAGGCTCTCTGACATCCAGGACATGAGATTATCATAAATTGAGGAACCACGATAGGACTAGTAGTTTCCTTGACTACATTGAAGCAGACCCTCATCAGAGAGGAAGTGAGTGGATGTGAGCCAGTGCTTCCCCCTCAATCTTAACCATCTGTGATGGGCAATGTTTAAACCTTCATGACACAATAATGAGAGTGGTGGTGTTGATTACTAACCATCTCTCTGATGAGGGAATTGTGACCAGAGAGGTTTGGTAACTTGTCCAGGGTCACACAGCAAGCACATAGCTGAGTGAATTTGAACTCAGGGTTGGTGTGAGCACAGAGTGCTGATTGGCTGCTTTCCCACTCTCTTATCTAACTCTGTTACTTTTCTTAAACACACTTTGTTGATATTTGGAATTGGTAGACTAATTCCACTTCAATCTCACAGTGAAAAATTTGAGTTTATGCTTTATCGGAGATAGCAAATTGCCTTTATATGCTTCTACACAACCACATGCAGGTAATTAAAAATGCAAGAACTTTCCAATAGTATGGAACTCTAAAGGAGAATCAGGTGTAATAGACCCTGACACAGATGACCCCATTTTGCCTGCTTGCGCATTTCATTCTGAAGACATGCCCCTCAACTGTAATGTGGGGATTATGACAACTAGCTACTATAAAGCAGCACAATGTTGTGGAATCAGACATGGCTCGGGACAAAATCCGCCTCTGTCATTTTGGCAGTATCTTTAAGGAATTAGGATAAGATGGTGCATATTGCTCCTGGCAGGAGATAGGTATTTAACAAATATAGTTAGCTTACCAGTAAGAGCACAAGAGCATGTGTATCTATTGCTAAAGCCACTTGACTCTGGACTCATTTCTTAGGTTCAAATCCAAGTTCCATCAGTTATCAGCTGAGTGATCTTGGGAAAGTTACTTAACTTCTCTGTGCCTTCGTTTTATTGTCTTGTTGTTTTTGTAGTTTTGCTGTGAGAATAATAAAAATGCCTTCTTTATAGGATTGGTAGGAAGAAATACATGACTTACTGTGAGTAAAGTCATTAGAATAGAGTTTGACCTAGCAAGCTGGGTATGGGGAATGGGCAGGAGTGTTAACTAGACAAAGGCCAAGTTTGTTCCAATCTTGCTTCTACTCAGAGTAAGGGCCCTGACCATTCACAGTTCACTTAAAGGGAGGTATTTTCAGTTTCATAAGATCTAAGTTCCAAACATATTTATTCAAATTCAGGGGGCACTAGGTTGCTGATGCCATAAGTCCCTGTGTAATATCTCCTGGGCAGTAGATACCTTTGTGGTAAAAGCTGGCTCTTGCATATCAATTGTGGGGTAGGAGTAAATTAATCTGATCAATTTTAGATAGTCATTTGCAACATCTATCAATATTTTAAATCTCATCTCTTCTGACCTATCAGTTTTACTTATAAGAGTCTTCTTCTATGAGTACTGATGTTATTGCGCAAGGACATGTATGAAGTTGTAGGTTGAGGCATTGTTTGAGACATTAATAATCAATAAAGAACCAAATACATAAATGGAGAAAAATATTTCAATTACTGATGGTATAACCACACAATGGAATGATGCAGAGATTTTTAAACTGTGTGAGAGCTATACCAGCCAATATGAAAAATTATACAAGCATACTTTTATGAAGAAAAACACATTTTCAGAATAATCTCTGTAATATGAATAGTACTGTTTGTGTTAAAAAAATAGATGTAGCTTTACATCCATTTTCTTATTTAATCATAGACGAATTCCATGTTTACCCACGGGAAGGGTCAGTGTACATTGGGTAGATACTTTTACCTTGTAATGTTTGAATTTCTAATGTAGACATGTATTGCTTTTACAGTTTAAAAAATGGTCAAATAAAACCCCTTTCTTCTCTACGCCCAGACATTCATTTTTAAAAATACTAGTTTTTCATGCAAGTATAAGCATAAGCCTTGGTATAATATTTTGGAGTTATTGGGCTGAGTATCATTCTATGTTAAAACAGACTGTGCATCAACTCACCATCAAAGCTCCAATTTGCTCCCAGGGAACAGAAACCAAAATGACTTAGGAGATTTGCTAACAGCAAGTCACAGGAGAGTTTCAAGTCCTGTGGCAAAAATTCCTGTTGTTCAAAAGTTCACTCACTTAGAGAAGAAACATTAAATCAAAGTGCATTAGATGGAAGAAGGGAGTGTTGAGTCAACGACTTTCCTAAGGACCTATTAAATTGAATGCTAAATACAGGGAAACATTCCACATGGGAATTTTTCACATTATGGTTTCCCTGTATTTCTAAATTCCTTTGCTCAGTTTTTTTTTTCTTTTTGCAAAATGCTATATAAAAGTTGTATTGCTTTTGGGTCGTAAAGGCAAAAGTAATTTGCATGCAGGGTTAATCAAGATCCCTTGCCCTTTGTACTTTTAAAAGTGCTTACACATATATTGTCTCCTTAGATACTCATCAATGAGGTGTTTAGGGCGAGTATTATACAGTTCATTTTCTACATAAGGACCTGCGCTTTGGAGAGGTTAAGTGACCAGCTTAAATGCATCAATGTGGAGCTGACTACCAAGCTTTGGTTATGCCTCGACTATCCTTGCCACCAACAGCCAAGGGCACAGCTGTGAAGCAGCCACTTTTATGCTTGCAAAGTTGGTGCAGTACTTCCTTGGGAATCACTCTTATGAGTTAGAGAGACCTAGGAATGGCTAGCTGAACTCTTTCCTCAGTGTGAATTACAAACATGTTCACTAGTTTGTTAAGGGACTGCTAATAAAATCTTGGTAGGTCTGGGTTCTCATTTTCATTCTACTCTAGATCAATGGCTGCAAGTCAGCATTATAGCTGTTCATTTATTATAAGGAGAGATAACTTTCCAAGAGCCTGTATTGCTTTTCCAGAGACTCCTTGTTAATACCAACTTCTATTTTGTTTCCATATTCTAAATACAACATATTCATAAGTTAGAGTGTTCACTGTCTTGGAAGATTCATAATGATAACAATGTAATAAGATTAACTTTTGAGAGGATGTAACAGAAAATATGGAAATAATTTGAATGAAAACTTACTATAAGCACACTTCTATAGGGACCCAATAATTATGCCCATATGGCCTTTATAAGGTATGAGAAAAAAATAATCAAAGGAGTATGAACCTTTATACTGTAGTTATCACCACACAGGTTTCTTTAGAGTTGAAAATAACCTGCTCGTTCCCTCCTGCCCTAGGTGAGTCTTCACAAGAGGAATGTTAAGAATGGAAACTTTCATTAGAAATTACTCTTCATGGCACCACTTCTGCTGTCAGGGTAATTCCTGCTGGAAAGAAAGCATCTGAATTAATGGTCTAATAAACTGAGTTAGTGTTTCATCTTGGCAAAGGATTAATTAGGGAAGAGAAACTAACACTTATTTGGCTTCTTACTTGACAGGCCTTTTATTATTACATTATTCCAGTGAGTACTCCCTATAAACTTAGGAAGTGGCTATTCTGGTGGGCATTTTACAATGAAGTTCAGTCAGAGGAAGTGTAGCCTGAGACCACACAGCTGGTTGAACTGCAAAGGTGGGATTGAACCTGAGTTCCCTACTTCTGGTTCCTTCTCACAGCCATGTGGCAAGTCTGGCACCTTCTCTTCCAGAAAAGTCACAGTAGACTTTTCTTCTAGAAAAATCAGGGTAGATATGAGTACCCATTTAGCTAAGCAAACTGCAGTTTTCCTCTTAAAAATCAGCATGTTAGGATGACTTACAGACATTTCCACTTATAATAGCTATGTCAGTTAAGCTACTTTCACATATCAGAAGCAGAAAATCCACTCTTTTGTAATGTGATATCCTGAGACAGAGGAGTTCGGGTTTCTTTGAATCTGTGAGATTTCGTAAGGGACCCAGAGTCTTTCCACCTTGCTATTCTGTCATGTTCAGTGCTGCCTGTATTGGCCCTGGACATTAGGTGATGACTTCAAGAGCTCCAAGAACATCTTCAGAAAACATTATCCAAGGACAGGCAAATAGAATAGCTATTTCTTCCATATCCTTTTTTCTTAAAAACAAAAAACAAACAACAAAACAAAATAGGACAAATGAACTATGTCAGAGACCTCTTCCTCAACCAAACATTAGCATGGCAATGGCTTAGCTCAACCTACCTGCACTCTCTGGGACTGGGCATGGCGACCCTGAAACCAAGGTCAGGCTCTGTGGAAGGGAGAACAACAGAAAATGCTAACAAACTGCTTTTGCAAGATTTTGAGATTTCTTTTTGTAAGTAGCTGCATATAAAACTCAGGTTCTTAAATGGGAGAAAAGTCTGCTGTTGCTTTTCTGGCAAATTTTGTCTTACATAACCAACATCTACAAATGAGCATGTCATTTTTTTCAATGTGCTTCATGAAATCTTTTCCATATCCATCTACCTTTTTCTAATAGAATTCTTTATTTTTATTCCTTACTCAAATGTTCAAATATGCTTTTGTGTGCATCCTTCTTGATATAAGTTCTTTTAAAAGTAAATAAGATCTTAATGTAAAGTGAACAAGGTTCCAAAATACCTATTGACTAGAGCTAGCCCAATCTTTTGCTTTAAAAAGTGTTATCGAGAAATACTAAATAGGAAAAAACCTTTTCTATCATGAATACCCTTTTATGTCAGCAAGTCATTTAACCTTCATGCTTGTATTAACACAATCAAAGAAAAATTGAAGTAAAAAGATGTCCATCAGATGCCAGAGTAATTAGTTCAATAAAAAATATGTTGATTCAAGGGAAATCAGTTAATTTTTTTTCATTGAATAGGCATCTTAATTAAATTGGAACAATCAGTTCAGTTCAACAAATGTTTATAAAGAAACTACAATATACTAGCACAGTAGAATAAGTAAGAGATGCCCAAGAAAATTTTTCAATCTGGTGAAAAAGAATGAATAAATAACCAGTATAGAAAAAGCATCTGTGATAAACTATTAGATGAGATATAGCATGGAATGTCATAATTACAATGATAACAGCAACGTTAACCAATGCATTGCAAACCCATTAATGTCTAGACTATGTTTTTAGTATGCTTTATGTATATTAACTCACCTAATCCTCACAACAGTTGTATAAGCTAAATTTTTTAATTAGCCCTACTTTACAGATGAGAGAACAGAGGAAATAGGGATAAGAAGAGGCGTTTGTGGACATGCAATGAATTCTGCCTGTGAAGATGGGGAACATGTGTTTGAGAAACAAGAATAGAGAGAATGTGACCTTCATTTATAGTTGAGGGAGAAGACCCAGAAAAAAAGGCTTAGCTGTGGGGGAAAATGACACTTGAAAAACCCTCCATGAAAGAATTTAGTTTGTTTCTATGATGAGGGTTTATTGTGAGGCGGAGGTGAAGGGAAGAGAACTGTGCTGAGTTGTCTGGGGCCTGTGTGTCAAACTAGGGCTGGGGCACTGTCACTGTTCAATAATATCTGAGGTGTTTAAGATGCATAGTGATAAACAAGGATTTATGCAGATGCCCTGGGAGGGAGTGGCATCTAACCGATTGAGATATAAGAGACTAGAGAGAGAAGGAGTGCCTAAGGTTATTACAGTGATGCAAGAGAAAACAGTGAGCCCTGGACCTGGAGAGTGAGAGGGACAAGGGGGTAATGATGAAGAAGAGTGGAATCCACAAGACTTGGTAACTTCTCAGTGAATAGTGATGCCATTTTTCAAAATGTGAGAGATACAGAATATTCCTAAACTAAAACATGAACCTTGACCAAAATACATGCCTTATGCAAAATTATACCTCTTACTGAATCAAAACTTGAATGTAAATTGTAAAATCATATTTTTTTGGGGGGGAATGAACAGGAGAAAATCTTTCAGAGTTAGGAGTTCTTAGACTTGATAAAAGCATGATTCTCATAAGGAAATAAATAACAAATTGGACCTTGCCAACAACAACAGCAACAACAAAAAAACTTTGAGATTTGATCAAGGTATCCTTTTTTCAAGAGGATGAAAAGACAAGCTAAGACTGAGAGGAAATACTTGCAAACAACTTACTGACAAAAATTTTACCTAGAACATATTAAAATAAACTCTTAAAACCCAAATTTTCAATGAATAAATAAAACAAACAATCCAACTAGAAATGAACAAAATATTTAAAAAAACATTTTTTACACAGACAAAAAAGATACTCAATATCATTAGTCATTATTAAGATACAAATTAATTCATCCATGAAGTGAAAGACTCACTAAAGCCTGCATACTAACCAATATCTGTGCTAATGAGCTTTCTAAAGACAACATACCTTAATATAATGCATAACAAATACATATGTACATGCATTTTAACTCATATAAAGTATGTAAAATTAGTATTGGAAATTATGTATTACCACTATTTACTTCTCTGTGTCATAAATCCTCTGATGACAAAAAAGTTGGGCTGTGAAAAAAACTGACAAAGTTATTGTCTATCAGAAATAAAAAGTAGTGTCAATAAATGCTAATGAAGTTGCAAAAGCTTTATTAGTCATACACTTCTGGTGAGGATGTAATATGGTATAGTCACTCTGGAGTAAAACATGGCAATTTCTTAGAAAACTAAACCTGTGTTTAGTATAAGCCAGCAGTTGAATGGTAAAGCATTTATCTCTGAAAATGAGAACTATATTCATATTAAACTATGAACAAATGTTCAAAGCAGCTTTATCCATAATAGTAAAAAAACAAGAAACAACCCAAACATGCTTCAAGGTGTGACTGATTAACTGAACTGCATTACAGCACAGCATGGATTACTATCAGTAGTACCAAGAAAAGAACTATTGATGCATACAGTGACTTGGGTTCTCTCTAGGGAATTATGGTAAGTGAAGAAAGTTAATATCAAAAGATCATATACTATTTGATTCCATTTATATAATATTTCTGAAATGAAAATTTATGGAGATGGGCAAGAGATTAGTAATTTCCAAGAAATAGAATGGGGAAGAAGGGAGGATAGCATATTAGGGTAGCATTGGAATCTTATAATGGAACTGTTCTATATTTTGGCTATGGAGGTGATCAATCAAACATACACATGTAAGAGATCATGTGACCTAAATGCATACACAGTGTTTATAAAAGCACAGTATAATTTAGAAAGATAGGGTATATCAATGTTCATTTCCAGATCTTGATATCATACTATATTTATGTAAGATGTCATCACTGGGAGAAACAAGGTCAAGGGCATACAAGATCTCTTTGTGTTCTTTCTCACAACTGAAAGCAAATCTACAATTATCTGAAAATAAAATTTAAAAAGCTCACAAAGGAGAGAACCCCCCAAATATTTGGACATGTTGAGTTTGAGAAGCTAGAGAAACCTAGTACATTATTCATAGGACAGTTCTAGAGTTTAAGGATACATAGTGTTAATAAGTTTGAGCATTCTTTGCATGAAAGTAGCTAGGGAAGTGTTTGGTGAGCTTGTCTGGGAGTGAGAATAAAGATGTAATAAAAATAACAACTCACATAATTGACTAAGTGCCAGACATTGTGCAACTCCTTGAGAAGCTGATTCAATCTTCACAGCAATCCTATGATCAAGGGTTACTATTATTACTAATAATTTTACAGATGAGGAAACTATGGTCTTGAATGGTTAAGTAAAGTTTCCAGGGTCACATAACTACCAAACAGAGGAACTAGTCTGTGTGACTCCAAATGTTATCGTGTCTCCAGTAGTAGAAAGAAATTTTGGGGAAAAGCACTGGGAGCATGATCATGTCAAGTCTTCCCAGGAAAGAAATGTTTGTGATAGTGACAGAGATCATAACTTCATTTAGAACCAGTTTTGCATGAGTTTTATTCTAGTCTGTCCCTCAGGTTTCTGATACACCTATCAGTTGTAGTAAGTTATTAACAGGAAATGCTTAGACTCTGTAAATGTTGGGTGCATGGGTGACCCACAGGGTTGGTGAATGGGACTAGTAATGCATCTATTTCTGGATTCAGTGAACTAAGTGAAGCAAATGAGACCAGTAAACAGGATACTAGACCAGTGGTAAAAACACAGTGGATTTGTTGTCATGAAAGACCCGGAGGGGAAGGAATGGAGAATAGTAAAGTTCAGCTGTGATGAAGTTGAGATGTGAGCTGGAGAAATGAGATGGTTCTGGAGTTAGGACCAGGGCTGCAAAGAGCCCGCAGCGACCTTCCTTTTCATGAAATCCAGGAGAGCCAGTGCCTATTGCTCTGAAACAGAACTGAGACCAACACAACTCTTTTGTCTGACTTACTCTCAGACTTCCCATCTTTTTACTAAACTGTCCAGTTGGTAGTAATCAACCAAATTGATCAGTTGTCTGGGTTCATTTAGATTTAACATAGAAAACGCACTAACTTTCAGGAAAAAGGAATACATTTTTTTCTTTCTTCAGTATTCTCATTTCCTCAATGGATTTATAGGATAATTTCTACAGATTTGTCTAAAAAATTAAATCCTTAATGTTTAGTGAAAAAACATCAATTGAGGAAATTTCAAAATGTTACTAATTAATGTTGACCTATAACAGCCTCAATTTGGGCTTTTCATAGTGTGTTTCTAGTTCATCACTGTCATTTTAACTGTTGACCTGTTCTTCAGGTTGTGTTACAGTAATATTAAGTAAACAGAATATTCCTGGGTAAATGGGTGATTGCAGGTACAAGACAGGGAAAATATAAGGTGATTCTATAGTGTCAGAAACCAAGGCAGTTCCCTTCCTGATTTTAAGCTACATTATAAAGCTATAGTAATTACAAAAGTATGGTACTGGCATAAAAGCAAACACAAAGGGGAGTCTATAATAAACACATATTAGGTCAATTAATTTTTGACAAAGATGCCAAAATTACACAGTAAGGAAAAGACAGGTCTCAATAAATGATGTTGGAAAACTGAAAAGTCACATGAAAAAGGATAAATAATCTCATTATGCATAAAATCTATTCAGAACAGTTAAAGATTTAAACATAACTGCAACCACAAAACTCCTAGAAGAAAAAAAATAAGTGATAAACTATTTGACCTATGTCTTAGCAATGATATTTTGGATTTGACACCAAAAACAAAGTGAACAAAAGCAAATAAACAAATAGAGTTTTATCAGATGGGAAAAAAATATCTGTACAATAAAGGAAATAGCCAATAAATTGAAAAAAATAATCTGTAAATTGAAACAAAATATTTGCAGACCACATATATCCAATTAAGAGACTACTATCCAAAATATAAAAGGAACTTGTATAATTCAACAGCAAAAAAATTAAATGACTTTATTTTAAAAAGGGGAAAGGACCTGAGTCAATATTTTAAAGGTGCTACTAATAGCTGATGAACTAGGAAAAGGTACTCAACATCACTTACCATCAGGGAAATACAAAACATAGTAAGATATCATTTCACACCAGTGAGGATGGCTATCACCAAAAAACAAACAACAACAAAACAACAAGAAAGAAATAACAAATCCTGGGGAGACTGTAAAGAAACAGGAACCCTCATGTACTGCTGTTATAAATGTAGGTTAGTGCAACTCCTATGAGAAATAGTAATATAACTACAATATGACTAAGCAAGTCTACTTCTAGGCATATATACCCAAAGAGCAGACAATCATTATCTTGAAGAAATATATGTACTCCATGTTTATGACAGCATTGCTTATAGTAACTAAAATATGCATCAATATGTGTCCATCAACATATGAATGGTTAGAGAAAATGTAATCTATAGACACATGTATCTCTATATAATGGAATATATTCAACCTGAAAAGTGGAGGAAATTCTGCCATTTGCAGTAAAATAGACTAACTTATAAGGCAGAAAGAGAAAGATAAATATTGTATGGTACTACTTATATATGAAGTAGAGGATGGGAGAGGAGGAGGAAGAGGAGGAAGAAAAGGGGAGGAGGAAAACAAAGTGAAGAGGAGGAAGTGAAGAGGGGAAGCGGGGAGGAGGAGGAGGGAAAGGAGGACATGGGGGAAAGAAGAAGGATGGGGAGAAATGGGATGAGGAGGACGGGAGAAAGATAAGGGGGAGGGAAGGAGGATAAGGGGGGAGAGGAGAGGGTAGAGGAGGAGAGGGTGAGTGAGGGAAAGGAAGATAAGTGGGGGGGGTGGAGGAAGAGATGATCAAGTATAGAAGCAGAATAGAATTGTTACAGGGGCTAAGGCTGGAGAAAGTGGGAGAGTATGGGCAATGGATATAAACTTTCAGTTTAGAAGATGAATTAATTCTGAGGGTTTAATTACAGCACAGTGACTACAATTAACAGTACTGTATTGTATACTTGAAATTTGCTAAGAGAATAGATCTTAAGTGTTCTCTCACACACAAAAATAACTATGAGGTGATGGATGTGTTAATTAACTTGTTTGTGGGAATCATTTCACAATGTATCCATGTATCAAATCATCATGTACACTTTAAATATATTACAATTTATTTTTTAATTATACCTCAATAAGACTGGAGAAAAAAAAGAAATTAAGGCACTTGTCAAAGCCTAAAGGAGTCATGAAACATATTCACACCCCATGCAAGACAGATTGGACAGTCACCTTGGAGGAATTTGGGACCATTTGAGCATCAATATAGAAACACTAGGGGATTATAACTCATTAATTTAGGTCGTAAGAAACTTATGTGTTCTTTGTGATACTAGAAAGAAAAAGATGGAAAAATTGGTGAGAATGGCTGTTTCTTACAGAAGAATTTCAGCTAACAAATGGAATGAAGGAACTGTTTTGAAATTGTAGTAAATTAGGCATAATCTAGTAAAATGTTACCAGTGGATGCTAGGATTATTTTGAGGATTCAGGGCAATCTTTCATAATCATATAATACTGCCCCTCAGACAGCTTATATTACTATGTATGAACAGTGCACCTTCAGAATGGAAAGATCTGTAGGACACCTCCTTACCCACTTAGCACCACCGATGGTGGGACAACTGACATTATTACCTGCTTCCTGGTGTGTAAGAATTACCTACATGGTGCTCTTGACAAAAATGTTAAATCAGAATCATCAGGAAACAATCCAACAAATCCAGAATCCATTTTATAAGACAAGTGGCTGTCTTGGTGAAACTAAATGTCTTGAAAAACAAATGGGAGATAGTTCTCAAAGGGCTAAAGAGAAACACAGCATTCAAATATGTTGTATGAACTTTGATTGGACCCTGAATTGGACCTTTATCCACCAATTATGTGCAAAGGCTATGAATTGTTTAAAAGACAAGAGGAGGAACTTAAGTATGGACTTTATATAAGATAATACTACTGAATTACTGTGATTTTCCTTAGCTGGGATGGTGTATTAGAGTTATGTAGTAGAGTGCCCTTATTCTTAGGAGATATGTGTTAAAGGATTTGGGGGTGTTAGAGATCTACAATGTACTTTAAAACAACCAAATTTTCTGAGGACTTGTGTTCTGATATAATTTCTTTAGACCTTTAATTTATTGATTATTAATTGTAAACAGTGCTCATTTCTCAAAGTAATGACAATTCATTTTAAATCCCTCTGTGGTCATTCAAAATTTTGTATTCCATTTTATCAGCTCTTTGGCTTCTTTTCACTTTCATGCCTTCTCAGCAATGATGGAACAGATGCTTGGATTTGTATTAATTCTGTGTCCTTCAGATTCCCCTCTGCATCTCAGTCAGCAGATATAGGCTAGCATGTAAGCCTGAATGATCCTTATCATTTTATTAGAATTTCCTTACAATTTTTGCAGGAGACATTTAGGTCTTTCCCTTGTTTCCAGCTAGCCTTTGAAAATGAATCTAGTTCATTAGTTTCCTAGAGAATAGTCATTTAGAAGAGAAAAGTCAGGGACTTTTATATCACTGCTTCCAAACCTTTTTACTAACTACTTCTCTGATAATAGGTGATATAGGTTGTTTTTATCAACATTTGGATCCACCATTTTCCATGAAATGCCTCTTCTCTGTGTGGGAACTGGAGTTGGCTGTGTAGTGCTATCCAGCAAAATGACTTCACTAAACCAGTGATGGCCAAAAAGGTACCACCTTCTCTTCCTGACAGGGACTAGGGGCTGGAGAGGGGTTGTGTTACATGTAATTTATTGAGGGGAACAATGTGTGAACTTCCTACTTCTTAGACATGGAATTTTCCTCCTTTATAGACAACACCCTAAACCTGTGCTCCTGCCACTCATGCAGTGACCTTGCCATCAGTGTCAGCCCTTCACTGAGACCCTTTTCTGGCACCTGGTCAGGACTGGGCCTTGAAAACAAGTGACTTGTGGTCTCTAACCTCAAAGGTTCATTGCATGACAAAAAGAGTGGATAGTAGGTATCTGATGTGTCTGCCATAAACGTTAGATATTGTATTGGGCATCAGAGATTTGCTATTACAGAGAAGGATGAAGGCATTGCTCAGGGATGCCTCCGTGGTCTTTAAATACTTATTTTGTAATTTTCTGGAGATTTCTAGAGAGAATTTTCTATTTCTTTGACTAGGAGGGTTTTATTTTTTGTTGTTATTATTAGAAATAGTGGGTAAATCACACATCCCTGATGATTCCCTTAACTCTTGAGACAAACATATATGAAGAAGTGAAGTTTCCTTTACTTTGCACATTTACAAAATGGAGAGAGCCAAGTGTGTCATCCAGGGATGGACCCCTTGGGGAGCAGAGTGGTAGTGAAAACCTTAGAATAGGAAGGTAAGATTAAAGTTGATCTCTGTCAAGTTGCAAGTTCAAATGTGTTTTGGGTTTTCATCATGGGTGTATCAAATCGTAAGTGATACTTTAAAGGCATTCTCTATGTTATCAATTGCTGGTTGACACAAAATCACTTTCATTAAAACCAAGTAAGTACTGCTCTATCACATGGTAATAATAGCACCACAAGAACCCTCAATGCCATTCTCCTAGCATCTTTTCCAGATGCTAGCATCACCAGCATCACCACCCCCAAAATCTAGCAACCAAAGGAATAACCAATGCTTGACTGCAAGTAAACTGGTAATACTATAATTCCTAATTTCATGTCAATCAATTACACAATTGTTCCTCCAAAACAGCCTCATACCTTAGAAAGAACTCAGTGAACTAACCATAAAAGTAGTTCAGAATCATGAAATCAAGTGAAAACTCAGTCTTAATATTTTCCTGGCTAAAATAGTGAAGTCAGTATGTAGCAATAATATCCTATTCTTGAATGCTGGATAGAGAAGCTGCTTCTTTTGGAGGAGAGACATCATTAGTGAAGATGAAAACCAGAATGAAATAAACATAATACAGTGTAGCCTTGCACAGCGAGGTGCTCTATGATTGTTGGTAACCCATCCATTAGGGAATGAGGCTGGCCCATGTAGAGGGGAGAGTTGTCATCTGCTGTCACTACAGTGACCTCTGTTCTGAAGGCAGCTTTCCTGGTTACTAACTTCTCTTGACTCTGTAATGACTTCCCAGGAGCTGGCCTTAATTGTCCCCTTTGGAACTCTCTTAGACTATGACCCAAGCTCCATGTCTTCCAGACTAGACACTTCATCTTCTGGTTTCATCAGAGAAAGTTTCAAATCATTCTGGGATCAATACTTTCCTAATTTCAGTATCCCTTGCCAAGTCAACAGCTCCTGTTCAGTTAAACATATTTTTTCTTATGTACAGAAAAGTCTAAAATCATTAAATTGTTTTGTAATTCAAGTAGAACCATTTCTATCAGACTCTCCTCAGGAGTATATTTCTGTACAGGGCTTCTTTATCTGCTTTTTAACACATAACAGCTGGACATTTAACTACTAAGGTATCATATTGCCTTTGAGATTCAGAAAAAAAGTAACCATACCTGGACTAGGATGTGCAGACTGGCTCTTGGACTCTATTTTCTCTTGCTCTTTTGCTGTGATGAATGTTATGCCAGTACCAGTCAACAACATGTTCACTTGAAATGGTTCTTTTTACAAACAAGAAACATGACTTTGAGTGCTGTACATCAATTGGCAAGCTAATAAGATTATCCTCTTTTCATTTCAAAGACTATAATCTTAAAACAGAAGTCTTCTTTTCTCATCTCTTTGCAACAGTCACTGGATAAAGATTCTGTTATCATAATCCTATTAAAATGTATTCACTTTGGCAGTACACCTTGATAATACTATTTATCCTTTTAAGCACCTAGGAAGAAGAATGATAAAAGACAAATCTATTCAGATTTTCAGGACAAAGCAGAGGCAGAGAGAGAGCACAGAATATCAAGAGTTTAGAAATGAGCAGAAACAAGGAGTCATAGCAGGAAAAAGCATCATGAAATAGGCTTCTATTTAGCCTGATTCTGATTGGAAAAAATAGTAATTTTTCAATCAAAATACCCCTCTAACGATCAAACATATGCATACTGACAAATGTTAGCTAAACTTGCTAGCAGACAGAAAAAGAAGCACCCCAGGACCTACAAACGTGTCTGCTTTAAACAGGTTCTGCCATCCACTGCATAAAGTTTGTGTAAGATCTTCAAAAGAAAAGAATTCTTACTCTCTAGTTTGTGTAAAATCTTCAAAAGAAAAGAAATTTAATAGAATTTGTGTGCAATGAGAGAGAAGGGAGAAAGGATAATATTTTTACAATGAAACATCCCAAATTAACCATTCCCTTGTGGGTAAATGCCCAGACAATGGGGTTGGCTCAAAGTGGGACCACTAAGACTGGAAAACTTGCTACAAGTCTAAGGTAGAATCACAGGAAAAGAGCAGAAGGGGTCAGGCAAGTGTGGAAGGAAAGAAACAAAATTAAAACAAATGCAAATCAAGGTAAAGGCTGCCTTTGTCATCCTCCCCATAGGCCTTGCACCCAAGTTTCTTACAAAGTCTTCCATGTTCCCAAGTCTCTGGTGATATCCGGTAAGGAAACAATCAAAACAGGGTACTTAATTAAACTTACAAATGAGAGCAGCTGGCCTTTTAAAGCCAGCCACATACCAGATTCATCCCAGCCTGAGCAAGCAGTAACAAAACCACATAAGTTTTAAGAGGAGGCAAAAACAGATTTACTCATTAAAAGACAAAATAGACAAGAATCACTGAGGGGTACAAGGAACCCCTTTGATAGTCTTACCAACCAGTACAGTCTCTAGTCCAAGTGGCTACATGTGGCCTTCAGCCATGTGCTTCCTTAAAATGGCACTGTCTCACCTTCAAGCCAGGTGAAATAGCCAAGATTGTTCTACTGCTTCTTCCAAAGGCACAGTTATTTAACTCAAGTCAAAAGAAGACAAGTTGTTGTAGTCGATGCGTCTTCAAAAACAGGAGATTCAAATCCGGTGAAGGAACCAAAATGGCGTCATCAATTCCCTTCCAAAAAGACACAGCTCTGGTATTCTTTCAGCTTCTATTCTTTCAGCTTCAACTCTGAAGTGGCAAGACTGAAACTAGCAAGACTCACTTGATACAACAGCAACAATCCTTTCAGATGTCTTCACAATGAAAACAGCAACACAGCAAGTTTTCTTCAGGTCTCCAGATGATTTCCAAGCTTTACAGTTTCAAAGTTAAACCAAGTTCTCAAGTACCAAAATTCCAAGTCTGTTTACACAAGTCACAAGTTTCTCCAGCATGCTTCGCTGAGCTCCTCACTGGTCCAGGCTCGAGAAGGAAAGCAAGGCTACAGCATGGCTTCCTTGGCTGCCTGCTGCCTGCACATGGCAACATGGAAGTTTTTGCTACTCCTCTGCTCTGCTCTCCTGCACACCTTTCTCTCCTCCTTAAATCACTTCACACTGATCCTGTCATGGGAAGGCTTGGCTTCCCTTCTCCAAGTCTCTGCTCACCAGGGCATGATGACTGCTATTCCAATGCAGCACCACCAGTGCTCTGGACCACACTCCCCAATTTCACCACAGCCCCCCTATCACTGGTACTAGTTCTAGGCCAAGAATCAAGTGTGGTTTCTTCATATGTCTCTCAGCTCCACCAGCCTCCCCCAATCTTCTTCTAAGTCTCCTTACCCCAATACTTTTTAGCTTCCCCTAGCAGCTCAGCTCCACCCTTCTTTAGGTGGGATAGAGAAACTGGAATCTCCCCTTTAGATTACACTATTACAAACTGAATTTTCTGAGCTGTGAAATAGTTACCAAACTTCACCTGTGGAATTTCTAATAGGTTGCCCTTTGTTGGTATTAAAGACTTTGAAGTCACTAACACTGATTTAAAATTAAACAATTAAATCTGACAGAAGATGTGCAGAGTCTTAATTGATTATGCTGAGAGCAGTAGCTCGCAGTTTTCTAGTTTTATAGATACTGTGCTTTTTTCTTTTCATTTTGTATGTGATAATTAAAATTCCTGGTTACTTTGATATTTTTTAATTGAGTGAGAGTTAGGGCCTCTCTCTCTTTCTCTTTCTCTCTCTAACATACACACACATACCCACATACCACATACTTACCTCAACCCTAGTCAAATTTAGTTCTCTATTCCTTGTATGATCATCCTATATCAATCCAATCTTATTTATATAAAACTTTGCAAAATGAGTTGCCATTTCTTTAGGCTTTCCTGTAAGTTTTTGTTTCAAATCAGTGCATTTTCAAGCATCTAAGTATCTTACTTCTGGCACTAGTTTCTTCATTATAAAAAAGTAGAAGCTCTCATGTATTCATGGTGTGTCTCAGGTATGTTCATGTTTCAGATCATTGAAAACATATATTCTTGTTCACAAAGAGTTCATCTGTAAGCTACTTATAAGTTAATATAAACTTCATGTTCAATATTAATAAATGTTCTCTTGGTTGCAGAATGTATATGTGATTATGTATTTGCAGAAAATCTGTGTAGTGGCCAGTTTATATTTTAAAAACCTAGAGAGTCACCCCTTTGTGGGTAAATTGACTTGATCGTTCCTTTCATATCAGAGACACTGATGTAAAGTAGACTTTTTACAAAGATTCCTGAAACGTGTCATATTGTAAACTCAGAGTATTTGGTGACTAATTTAGACACAAATGGAACTGTAATAGCTTATGGCTTGATTTACTGGTGTTTTATCATCTATATTTTCCTCAACTTAAAAAAAACACAGATTTTTATGGGGCAGCTTAGAGCAGAAAATTCAGATGAAAGCTCATCCGTTTGAAATAAAATATTCAACAAATTTGGCTTTTTGCTTTTTCTGAGCTAAGGCTACAGCATACATACACAAGCTGGTGTTTCTTATAGAAGACAGAGGTGCTCTTCTCAGTGCTGACATTCAACTACTATTCACTTATCTATATAATTTTACACCTAAGTAGTTTGTTTGCTGGAAGAGATGAGTCTCCTTTTCCTTCAATAGAGAATCTCAAATTCCCAATTAACTGCCCATATATACATATGGAATACTCCTTTTTTGGGTAGTTTTAGTTCTCTATTTTTGAAATGGAATTCCTCGAAGACTCCACTAAATATACATTAAAACTGCACACACCAACATTGTTTCTGTTTGTTTCCTTTCAAGCTCAGGCCAATGAAGTAGAGAGTGGCCCAATGTGCTGCTTGGCCCGCTGCATTCCGTCAGCAGGGCTGGTTGGTGGAGAGTCAACATTTGAGAACTGAGCAGAGAACTTCCAGGGGTTACCAGTCACTAGGCCACCTGCTCCCGCCCAGGTGCTTTTACCCCTCTCCTTGGCTTCCTGGTCATCTCGTTTTTGCCTTCATCACTCCTCCCCTCTTTTTTGCTTTTTCCTTTTATGCTTGGATTCAGAACTAAGCAAATCTCACTCCTCAGTTTATGGGACACTTTCATCAGCAATCTCTGCAAGTTCCTCCCAGGTTTTAAAAATGTATTTCCCTCTTAGTCACTAACACCATACTCATTTTCCCTTCCCAAGTCATCCTTTGAATATGTTGCATATGAGTATGGTGAGAAGCGATACCTTATATTCAGACACTGTGTGTTTAAAAGTAATTATCACTGTGTTGAAATGCTCTTGTTTAACTTCCCCCCCCATATGTTTTACTTACCTACCTATGTATATATAGCTAATTCATTGCTTCTAATTTTGTAGTTTTGTAGTATAAATCTATACTAGCACCCATTCTCCTGGAGTTCCTACTCCTCAATGCCTCCTACCATCCTCACACTCTGTGTTCCAATTGTAGCAACTTCTTCACATCTCATCTAAAGTTGTAGATGGGTTTTGCAGCTCCTTTTTGGTTCCTACCTACGTAGCAGCTATGATAACACAGCCTTTATATTTTTTTCTTAAACATAACTTAATTCAAGAAGTTCCTCTGTAGTGTGCTTCAGTTCCTGTCTGTGCCCTTGTGCCCTGTATATCCTTTGTTGAAACTGAGACACAGAGACAGGTTACTTAACTCTCCCACCTGCCCTGTCCCCTTAGGTCAAGGGCTAAATTAGGCAAGTAAACAGGAAACCTCTAGAAGAAAAGAATAATGGAGGAATAATAAAAAGAATACCAGAAAAACAAACTTCAAAAGCAGATGGTTTTTTTCCATGGTCAGGCATGGACACCCCTTGGGGTAGTGGAGGGAAGGGGCATGGGGAGCACATCTAGGGTCTGAAGAGGAAGAGGCATTAACAGGATGTTAACATAAGACAAGAACCAAGTTCTCCATCAAACTTGACAAAAGATATCCTTCCTCCCATCACAAGACTGATGGGGATCTTAGAATATTCTTAGAAAACACATAAAAACAAGGCTTGAGGGAAGACATTTTGTTATCTTTTACCCTTCCCTGGAAAGTTTCCAGGGAAGACAAGTCTTGCTTGTCTATCTTCTTTTGTTTCTGATCTGTTCCTCTAAAAATTTGCCTCTTTCAGTTTACTTATCTGTGTAGTTGAGGTGCTTTCTACAGCTTGGATAGACAAGGACCTAGTAAGAAAGCATGCAATATTGGGATCAAGATCACATTTTATCATACTGTTATATAAGCCAAGCCCCTCTGGGTTGTGTCTGCATTGCTCACCATTGAGTGGTTAGCTTCACAGTAACTAGTGTAGATAGAGTCTAGAATGGAGGACATACTCTATACAACTGTTGTTGATGGAAAGAACCTACATGTCGAAAAAATCAAGACCATACCAGTGAGTCGGGGAAGCTGTCAATATTCACAAATTGCTTGATGACAATGGTAATGACAGCTGATTAATTATAGCATCACTATTTTATTGGGAACTGAAGTTCAGAAAGATGAAATAATGGTTAAGGTTACATAAGGGTGAATTATAGTGTGGGATTCAGGCACAACAGTCTGACTGTGCATGGTGGTATTTTAGATTTAGAAGCTTTTTGGAATTAGTTCCTGACTTTCTCACTGATACTTTTATAATCAGTACTGGGGGAAGGGGTATGGCATAAGGAAAAAGACTGTAGGTATAGCCTAAGGTGTGGATAGATGTGGAAATGATGAGATGTGGTAAGATCTGAAATGTCCTTTAAGAAATATAAATAAGATTTGCTAATTCAATGCATATGCGCATGAAAGAGGAACAGGATTGGGGTGAAGGAGGTGAGAAAAAAGAAGAAACCAAGTGGGTTAAATGCTTCCACTCAGTTTTTTTTAGGACAGTGTTACTGGGTCTTACATAATGGTACTGAATGGTAAGTAATATTAATGTGATTTGTTGTGGTTCTACCATATGCTGGACATTTTTCTAGGGTGCTTCACTTTTATTTGCTCACTAAATTCTCATAACAACCTATAATTCAGTTCTATTATTACTCCACATTATGGGTGAGGGGGTTGAGGTACACAGAGAGTAAGCAAATTACTAAAGATGAGGTAACTCAATGAACCTTGGTGCAAGTAAGTAGGAGATTCGAGGGGAGAAACTAGAATCAAAATCTGGCACTCCCAGTTCTTTCCACCCACATAGATGCAGTTACAAGACAAACCAGGTTAAAGGCAAACAAAACAGGATTTATTTACAAAGAGGTAAAGAACAAGAATCACTGCAGCCACAGTGGTCCCTTGTTTGTCTTACCTCCAGTCCAGTCTCAGTCTCTTAGTCCTAAGCAAAGTTGCATGTGTTTCGAAACAAGTGCATCCAAAATGGTGACCTCCTTCTTCTTCAAGCCTGCAGTGGGAATTTCGAAATGAAGTAGATCAAATATGGCCAAGGTGCAAGGTTTTCAAGTATTTTCCAGGTTTTCAAGTTATTCTGACTTTTTCCCAGCATAAATACTGACTCAAAGTCAGTTTACAGAGGTCTCCAGCATTTCCAGCATACCATCCCTTTGTCAGAGGTCCAGACTCTAGTTTCAAAGTTCCAAACAAAGGCCGAGTTCCAATTTTCAAACAAAAGCCCAAGTTTCTGAGTAACTTTTCTGTTTCCCTGGGTGGGCCACATCCCGGGACCCAGTAGTCCCAGCTGTTGCCAGTCTGGGCCAGAAATCCACAGCTTCTCCTCTTCTCTGCCTGAGACACAGCCTGTACCTACATGTTCAAAACCCCAATTGTGCCCACCCTTCTGCTCACACAGGTCCCTTTATTATCTCCTGCTAGACTCTGACCACAGTTCTTTTAACCAGTTTCCCAAGGAAAAGGGGTGTTCTTCAGTGTAACTGAGTCACCCAGGATCAGCAAGGCTTAAGCTTTCTAAACACCAGTGTAGATTGGCCTTCATTCTTTGCCAATGGAACCTCTCCAGGCCTGGGGCTCTGGGGACAGACACTAAGAAGTCACTGTTATCCCACGTTACACTCACCAGGTTTCCCCAAATCAGTTTGCATCTGTGGTTTTCCAAAAAAGATTAGGATATAGCTGATGGACTTGAAAGAATGTTAATCTGGTATTGGCAGAGAAGGACATTAATCTCTGGTTCAAGTTTGTGAAATGAGAACTTGCATAAGGCGAGTTGTCTCCTTGATGATCAGTTGTTTTGACTGCTATTTTATTCAGAGATGTAAATATGGACAAATTTAAATGAAGTTTCTTAATTCCCTTCTTCTGTCAGCAAAGACATTGAAGATTTGACTAAAATTAATGACTTGACTTGCACGGGTTTTGTTGATTACTCATTCACTACAAACCTGAATATTTTCTCATCTTGTAGGATAAAATAGAAAGTTTTAAAGATGACAAGAGGACTAGAAGAGATAGTGTTAAGTTTTATAATGGTGTTGCTTATGTAAAAATAAAGACAATGCTTTGGCCCCTTAGCTGTTTTATTTTGGGGTTGAAGAGGGTATCATTCCCTGACATGAAATAGGTGATGAGTACAGAAGACAAAAAAAGGTTTATTTTGGCTTATTTATAAAAATACTTACCTTATCTTCTATTGGGTTATTTATATTGAGTCTTAAAAAAAAAGACTCTCCAACAGTGATTTACATAGCTGTGTTAGCTATGAGACTCTGCGGCCATAATTCACTGGTGGATTTCCTGCCCCAGGGTGGAGTTGGGCAGTAAATTCCCACTCCCTGCTGCCCACACACCTATCACTTAGTCACAAAGGCAACAGTTCGAAGTCATGAAAGCATCAAACGATTATGCTATAAATATCAACTCCTTGTGTTTTATTATTTTTATTTTTGTCGTCAGATTTATAGGAAATTACTATAATGAAAAATGCCATATTTGACGTCTCAACCACATGGTAAAAGGAGGTGTGAGAAAGGGGCTGAGGAGCAGCCTCAACCACACAGAGACTGTGCGATCTCTTTGTATACAGCCTCTCATGGACGCTACTCATAGCTCAAGGACCTGTGAGTAACTGCTCTCGATTTGCCTCTGACCAGACATCTTTGGACCAGACACCTCCACCATCCATCTGAGTCCATGGCGGCCCTGAACTGGGAGGAAGCTGGAATGAACCTTGCACCTGGTCCTTATGAGCAGATTGATAGAAAGTGGTTCCAGGCCTGCTGCTTTTGTTATGATTTCCCCCTCTTGTAGGATGGAAGGTATTAGCTCCCCTACAAGTCTTTTCTCCAACTGCAGCAATTGAATATGTAAATTCACCCTTCCTGACAGGCTCACCCGAGGAGAGCAGACATTTAGAAGGAGAGGATCACAGAACCCACAAAGAGTTTGCTAAGGAGACTTTAATGATGTTCCTTTCTCTCCCCGCCAGGGAGACAACTGCACTTTGCCTCAAACAGCCCAATTTAAAAAAAATAGTCAATTTCTCCAGGCTAAAAAAAGCACATAGTGCCAAAGACTATTTTTAGTGATATTAACTGCAAATCATGCCAGATGTTGTTGTTGTCATTTTGTGTTGTTCTCCAATCAAAATACTTGTCCAGCAAGAAATAATCATATTTTGCTACTCTGCTGGGTTGTAGAAACAACCTGAGTAGTTGGTGTTTGAGGAACTGTGTGTATCTGAACATGGATATTGGAACACATGGGCTAACAATTCTACTTCATGAATTTGCTTCCTTGCAAACATTTTATAAAGATAGTCATCATATTCGCTTTAGTATTTAAAAAAGTAAGTCAACAAATGGAAATCTCAACTATCCTGAAAAGGATTAAATCAGGGATTGTTATCACAAAGATCTGTCAAACACAGAAATATTGATAACATGGTTTATATATGACACTTTGATCCCATCTTTTGTAACAACACTGGAGAGGGTTTTCCTGTATTTTACAGCTATGCCTGTAAGTGCTGACCGAAGTGTAGTGTTCTGGAAAACCATGCATTTTTCCTGGCTAACTCTACATAGATGGTGCATGAGCAATGTCAAACTGTTCACACCTTTCTTCACAGGAGGGTGGATGGGTGGGAATGAGGCACAACACATTATTGCAGCTTGGACCTGAGCTCTGCTGTTTGCTGCTTTTTAAGAGACTTAAAAAAAAAATTCTCCAACAGTGATTTACATAACTCTGTTAGCTATGAGACTCTGCGGCCATAATTCACTGGTGGATTTCTATCTTGAGTAGATGATTCTTCCTGATGCTCAGATGTCTCATCAAAACAGTGGCCTAAATGTGTTTCAAAGAACAAGTGAAATTGTGTAGCTGGTGTTTAGAAGGGTACTGGGCCCACAGACCCACAAGACCCACTCAGGAATCAGCTGCTCCAGCCCAAACCCATGGCATGTGCTTCCCACTCCTTCTCCTGCCTGGGCTCCCTCTAGGGGGTGATTTCCATTTTCAAAGCCCAGTTAGAGTGTCCCTTCATTTCAGAGGTGTTTCCCCCTTTTCAGGCCAGATGTGATGTTTGTCCTCTCCTGTTTCCTTGTTCCCTTGGTTTAATTCTGCAGTGTTTGAGGTGATAGCTGCTTGCTGAGCAATTTCCTCCCCCTATCAGGCCAGAGATCACCACAAACTTAGCTGTTCTATTCATCCTTGTGTTCCTAGTGCCCCAGAGAATGCCTGGGAGCCAGCTGGTGTGCCTCCAAGGATGATCACCCCACTGACTTTCTAGCAGACACAGACTGGGCTGCACTGAGGAAACTAAACTCTAGGATGATTAGCCATGAGCCTGTTCTTTCCACTTGCCATATCAGGGTGAGAGCTGTGTCCATACTCAAAAAAAAAAAATCAACAAGAATTTGCAATCAAAGGAATTTTAGATCTACATGGTACACAATGGAACTTTAAAAATGACCTGCATCAGAAGATGACTAGGACTTTATTGCACAGCAGAGGCTTACAGAAAATCTCACTGATGTGGGTTTGCAGCTAGACTCTGAAATGCTTGCCCTCTGCCACCATGCCACTGTGGCACTCCCCTCTGCAGTTCAGCCCTCACCGACATCTTTGATGTAACCACCATACAGTTTTGATTTACATTTATGATTTTTATAGTCCCAGAAACTCCAGAACAAGCATGTATGACTATGAGGGGTGTCCCCTAATCTCTTATCAGCAAAAGGATGGATCCAGTGCAAGTATATTGATGATACTCTTCTTGAAATGATATAAACTTAGCTAACAAATCTCTCTTATCTTTCTATTACATTGAGCATTTTTATATTTGAGCCAATAATTTGATTATATGGTTTTAAGTGGAAACCAATGAAAAACTAGCTTTGAATAATGCCTCAGACAGGCCTGGGCTGTATTCTTGATGCTCCCATGTGTGTTGTATGGGGATCTTTAAAGTCAGAACTTTTGTGCACATGACAGTCTGAAAACTAATCTATGTGTCTTCTGGACATCCAATATCCAAATGCTGGTTTGCATTCCTCCTCTTGTTGGTGCCAGGCAGTCCCCACTTTATATTCTAGCAAGAGGGGAGACTAGAGCTGGCCAAGTGACATCTACACTGGAGTATAGTGGGTGACTCAGCCCAGATCGTGTACATGGCAATGAGTACCCACCCACATTCCCAAAGGTGATTTGGGGTCAGCAAAAGCACATGCATCTGTCACATTAAACTAACACAGCTAATTGGGTTTTATTGTTTTTGTAGTTTTATTTGCATTTAATTAAAAAAAATCTGTTCTGGTTTGATAGTTGCTTAAAAATATAATACACATAAGGGGTTTTGTTTTACATTTATACATATTTAAACAACATTAAAGCACATTTAAAGAACATCATTTTTAATGTAATGTGATATTGTGTCTTGAGGTTTTATTTTCTTCCAAATCTTTGAAAGCAAACTGTAGCCTTAGTCCATTTTGAGAAATTTGAGAAATGCTGTATTGAATCTTGCTTATGAGATTGCTTTGTTCTTGAAGAGTTCATCGGTTCGCATGGCAGGATGACTGTCATTGGTGCCCAGTAAACCGTAGGACCAGAGGAGTCTGGGTTCTGGCCTCATTCTGCTGCCCACATGTTGGGCAAGTGTGTGAACATTGCTGACTTGGTTTCCCTATGTAAATGAGTTGGGGCTTGAATTTAAAGGTCTCCTTAGCTGCCTCCAACTATAAAATTTGAATCTACAAATTCCACAGATTCCTGTTTACTATTCCACCACATTACCCAACCTGATAGATAAAACTGAATTTTCCTCTTAGATATCACTGGCAATATGGCTGTATAGGAGCTCATTCAATCTATTTTCTTGAAACATAAGTTCACCTTTCTTATTGGAGGTTGTAAAGTCTTCTTCTCTTCCTTTGAAGAAAAGAAACATAAAATCAAAGCACTTAACCCAGACCTTTGGGCACATGGAATTTGTGTTTAATTCCCTTCTGGAAGGACTTAGTATCTGCAAATATGACTGGCCTTAACACTAGGGGAATGCTAGTTGTCCCTTCCTTTGGATCCTGGGTCATGTTCTTCTAGTGAAATCTCTCCAGCACTAAGACAGGCCTAGTACCTAGTCACTGCGCGCACACCTTTGGGTCTTAGGGTTTGGGGGAAGCTGGAATGACACAGTTGTGAGCAACACAGGCAGTGGTGCTTCAGGATAGAGTTTGTATGTGAGAAGGTGAGCTTATTTGAAAAATGTCAACATAGACAAAGATATTAGCAGCATAGTCTCTTGTGGGACTGCAGAACTGGAGGGAAAATAAGAAAGAGACAGTGGAGTGCTTGCCAAGGGAGTAGTGTCTGTCTGCCACCTTTTAGGTAGTCAACTGGCTGCAACCAGAGGCCTAAATCAACAACCAGAAGTTCTGAAAGAAATGGTCCATTTAAGAAAATTCCTTTCTAAGGTGTGATTAATTCAGGTCATTGTATGCCAGGTGGCAGATTGGAAGAGTGGAATGTAATCTTATAATAACTTTTTGGTTGATGGGCTGTAAGTGAACTCAGGTTTGATTTGAAGCAAAAAAAATCATGCCATGAAGAAAAATGTTTATAGTTGCCGTTTGGTTTAAAGAGCCCTGGGGCTCCCATATTTATTATGAAATATAGTCTTAGAACAAAAATATTTAGCTGCACTTCTGTGAATTAAAATCTAGTTTCTCCTTAGGCTTGTGATTTGAAGTCAAGTTTCTGACTGAAGCGAGATAATTAAAAGGAAAACAGAAGCAGGAGATGATAGATGTGGCAGGCTGCTGTGGCATACAGAAAAGCCCCTGCTATTTTTCTTCTGCTTAGTGTAGACTATAGATTTATCATCAGGACAGCGAACATATTCAAGAGGAGGCAAAGTAAGAGAAGTCACCCATAAGCTTTGTGACAGCATCTGTCACAGAGAAGCAAATGAATATTCTTAGAGGGACATTCCATTTAAAGAATTGCTTTTTATTGTCCTTGGAGTTGCTTTATGTTCATTTAATAAGCAACTTGGGGTTCAAAGATAGATCTGTCCTTGCAACACGCATGGTATGAAGTGATCTGGGCACTAGTCAGGATGGACTGATATGGTGATGGTATTATCAGTACCTATTGCCAGGGAGAGAAGGAGGGAGTGGGTGCAGGGGCTGGTTGGGGAGAGCATTTTGGGAGGGAAGGCTCACTACCTTAACTAACTACTGCTTATTCAATGGTTTCTGATGATATAAATTGTACTGACTTGATGGAGCCTGAAAGAGTATATAAGACAGATGGAACCATAATAAGGGGGAAAGTAAAAAAAACAAAAACAAAAACAAAAACATTTATTTTTATACATTGAAAAATTAAGAGACAGTAATAGTTTAAGAATAGATGTAAATATTAGGTAGTATGTGCTTGTTAGAAACAATAGAGAGTAAGTAACAGTTCTGGTGGATTATTCCTTTCAGATCTACACTTGCCTGCCAAAGGTAATTCTGTTATTATTTTCTTCTCCTTCTCTTTCTCCTGAAGAAAGAGAAAAAATTATCAGAGGGTTATGTACTTAAAGTTAACACTTGTTAATTTGCTGACCTCACTTTTATGAGATGAAGGGCCAAACAGGGTATACCTGTGTTCCCCAAATGCATTGGTTTTCTGGGGAGGCTTTCTCTAGAAAGAAGATATTGTGTTTTCTGGGGTTCTTTGGTGTGTGAATAATTCTTTTATATTTCACACTTATCAGCAACATAGGTTTAATTTCACGCAAGACTTCTTGTTTCTAAATGGTTTTAAGTAGTTTCTTTGGGCTAAATTCTCTGTGCCCTTGCACCCTCTGCCTAATGAAAGAAGAGCAGGCATCTCATTGATGCAACCCTGACCTCTGCTCAGCTTTGTGTGAGGCTCACTAGAGAAGCCCAGCTTTAAAGCTGCTCCTGGTCTCTCCAGCTGCCCAAGATGCAGTGTGTCTTTTTTTTAGTTTTGTGATTTCCTCTCTTTTTCTCCTCCGCCTGCCCTAGTCCTGAAGCAGAGATGGGGACAAGCTCTGGCAGGAGAATGAGGCAAAGTCAAGTAGACAGGTCATCTAGCCATCTCCACCCACAGGAAGAGCAGAGGAGAGTGACCAATGCAAGCCAAGTGACCAAGTCACATGGAGTGGCAGCTTCTACCAAAGAAAAAGGAAAGTGGTGATGAATCAGCTACAGAAAGTTAGAATGTTGTCAGTATTACTCTGCCTGTAAGTTTTGTAGTGAATAGTGTGCATTTTTTTAAAAATGAAGCAATATAATCCTCCTTTTAATCACATTTTTATGGAACTCCTCACTTTTCCTCCCCTATTCCTTAAGGGGTAGGTTTCAGGCTCTTACCTTCATTAATCAAAGAAGCAATGTTATTGGCCCCACAGGGAAATTCCCATTTGCAGAATGAGTTTTGTAACTTCAAAAGGATTAAAACCCACTTCTCTAGAACTTGTTATTTGTGTTTTAGAACTGTGTCTTCAAATGCTTTTAAGCATGCTGTCAACTTAAGTATAATTATTTGAGCATATAGCACTCTACCAGCATATCATGCAAATTTAAGAAGGTCTAAGTTTTAAGTAATTAAAATGTGCTTAATCAGAAGCAGTAATATTTTCTCCCTGTCCCCCAGGAGATCATCTTGTGTACCCTCCACAGTGGAGATCATTCCTACAACAACCTCAAACCCTGACAACTTAACATTATAGTCATTTCTTTTCCTGGTGTCCTTGCCCAGTTTTAGTGGTGCGGGTCTCTGTCCCCTAACTCAGGGGCCTATTCTCCTCCTTCGTGTGACTGCCCTATTCCAGGAGCACATTCTCCTTCACATCCAGCTGGAGGTTGGGAGAAGCTAGGATACAGGGAAGGAAGGGTCTGCGCCACATCTGCAGTGGCAAACATCACTTCCTTCCCTATTTCACGGGGATTCAGTCATGGGTCCATCTCTGGGAAGTTGTGTGACATACCCAGCTTGAGCGAGGGTCTGGTGGCTACACACAAGGTGCCTATGAACAGAAAGAATGCTGACCAGATGAGAGGATATTTCTGCCCCTGAACTTGCTCTCTTGCTTCCACTTTCAGTCTGTTGAATGTGACACTTAGAGAAAGTTTTACATAGGAATTTTGTTCTTCTGATTGCCCAAAACCCATCTAAGCTGGGTGGCTAGAAATGATTTTGTTTTCTAATGTCTTGGGAGGTCTGGGGTAGGAAATCCAGAGCTGGTGGAGGGAGGCATGTACCCTCCTGCAGCTGCCTTTTCAGGGTTATCTCTGGCTTTTGTGCTTCTGGTTCCCAGACAAACAAAAGCTCCCGCTTTCTCCAGACAAACAAAACAAAGGATTGAGAACAAAAATACAAATGCAAATGTCAATGGAGTCTGTCCCACTTAGCCAATCCCCCAGAGAGCCTTTTGGTAGACTAATGCTCATATCTCCTTGGCCATAACCATGTTTGAAGTTCGGAACTCCGCAGGCACCCAGCCCATGCTGCAAAGGTGTCTGGGGATTGGTTATTTTGAGCATCTTGCCAATTTAAGCAGATTAGTTTCTATTACTTAAAAAGAGGAAAACGACTATCAGTAGCCATTTGATATTTCAGATACCTCAGTACCTGCTTAACTGCAGTCCAGTGGAAGAAGGCTGGTGTGATACCAATCTGAGTATACACCAAGGTACATCATACCTTTCCAACCTTTCATCTGAGTTCTGGTTGGTTGCAGGTATCTTATAATTTACATTATAAGGAAGTCACTTTTTCTTTGTGTTTGAAATTATTTACATATGCATTTACTCTGAGTTATTAGAGATCTTTGAAGCAAACATGAGTTCGAACATGCGAAGCTAAGGTTTGTGCTGGTTACCAAATGCTCCCAGGGAAAAAGACATGTGGGCCACCAGCAGTCTATATCCTGAGGCCCTTGAGACTGATCTCTGCAACAATCTAGTTCTCAGAAGGCATGTGCCTCCCCTTCACTTGTTACCCACATGTTACATATTTAGATTATGTGCAGGACTAATAAAATAATGAGATGTTTGCAACACAAGACATTGTTATTCTGAGGTACCTTGGAGAAAGGGCAAAGTTGCATCTTTTAAAGAACTGAGGAGACTAGACTGAAAATTAGGAGGTTTTCCTTTTTGTTTTGGTTTGTCTTTTATTTTTCTTGCCTTGGCTGCTGGGAAACTCAGAGTCAATTTAGGACTCATAGGAGTAATGTGTTATTTCAGATCCCAGATAAAAGTTATTTTTATTTTTATCATAAGGGCTTCTGAGATATATATATTTAACTTTCCTTTTAACTATGTGCTCTTGTATGTGAGTTTTTATCATAAGCTGCTTTTTAAAATATAGATTAGAAATGACAAATAAAGAAAATAGGAATAAATAAAGAAAATGCAGGTTATTTATTAATATCTATTCTTCTGAAACTATTTCTTCTTGTAGGGAGCAATTTAGCCTGTCAGATTTGTCTCAAGTCTTGGGATTGCAAAATGGCACTTTCAATTTGAAAATAAATAAATAAGCTACATTCTTCAATCTGTTCATCTTTCTGCATTTTAACTAGAGCTTAAATCTTGAGGGGGGTTGGCATGAATGGGTAATTACCACCAAGATGAATGGTGATGATGTTTATTATGATGATGGTTTTTCTTTTATTTGAACTTTCAAAGGGAAGCAGCATCTATCTTAGTCAGTCATCCAATTGGGAAAGGTAGAGGCACTAAATTTTCCCTCTTCTTTCAAAATAGTAAATTTTAAAAATGACAGGCAGTAAATAAGTTATGCTCAAGGTAGTACAACAGTGGTGTTAATGGGAAATGCAACTGAAATAAAAGAAGCACCAAGCAGGACATCTTTGTAATTAGGTACATTTTTTTCTTCTGCTCAAAAGCTGTATTTGACTTGGTATCCAAAATACCAGTGACCCACATCTCTGTTCAAAATAACACATCAAGTTAATTCTACCCTGAGACCTGGGTTGAAGTCCCTGCTGGACCCTTGTTCTGAGGACCCCTTCTGACCCTAGTCTGGTCAAGCTCCCTCCATCCCATACATGGGAGAAGGTGTCCCTTTTACAACTCACTGCAGAGAATAAGACCCTGGATACCTCCCCCACCTGATTGGCTTGCAGGACCCATGTGGGTAACAAGGAAGAGCTTTTTCCTGATGGGTGATCTGGAGCTTGAGTCAGGGGCTGGCTTTCCATGCTCCTGCACTTGAGGTCCTTCATGACACAGAATGGGAATGAAAGGGCCAGGTAAACCGGACACTAGGAGCCAGGGACTGACCACACATCTCTACACTCAATTTCCAAATTTGAGAGCCAGAATTTAAATTTGTCAGCCTGAGGTTCTTTCAAAAAACCTAAAAGGGCAGTGCTGACATGGGCGAGGATTTAGGGACCCCCTTGAGTGAAGGGTTGCCCGGCTGTGATTTGGTGGGCTAGGAAAAGCTTTGAGACACGGAGTTAGGAAATCTAACTAGACTCTTCCCCCAGGGTATGAGGCTGTTAGGGATGGTCCTGTCTAAAATATCCTCTCCTCTCTCAGTTCTGTTGAAGTCCAACTCAGGGGGTCATCATGTCTTATTCAGTGTCCCATTCTCCTTCCATTCCCCAAGACAGAAAGGGGTCATCCTCAAGATTCTGGTCCCCCGCCTTGCCTTTCCAGTCTTCCAACAGGTAATCTGAGCACCTCCACTATTGATTTCTCCATGGCAACCTGTAAGGGGTATTTCCATGATTTCCATAGCCTCTTGGCTTCCCTACATCTACTCTGGAATTTAAAAAAAAATAAGTGCCTTCACAGTGGAGAACCCTGACAACACATTGCAGCCAAGTGCTAAGGTCATACCAAGAGGGTAAGTCATATTGATAGCAGGCATCCTGGATGTGAGAGGAGTATGGCCCTCACCATTCTGGTCTTCCTCCCTGAAGACAAGACTAGTCATGAAGAAACCATCAGACAAATCCAAAGTAAGAAACATTCTATAAAATCCTGATTCATACTCCTCAAAACTATCAAGGTCATTAACAACAAAGTCTGAAAAACTGTCACAGCCAAGAGGAACCTAGGTAGATATAAAGGCTAAATGTAGTGTGGTAGTCCAGATGGGATCCTGGAGCAGAAACAGGACATTAGGCAACAACTAAGGTAATCTGAATAAATATGGACTTTAGTTAATAAGAATAAATCAATACTGGCTTATTACTTGTAACAAATGAACCATTACTAATGTAAGATGTTAGTAATAGGGGAGATTAGTCTCTCTCTGCATTTTTTACACTTAAAACTATTATAAAAATAAAATTCTTTTTTAAAAAGCAAAGTCACAGAGCTGGTCATGGATGGAGCCAAGGTTTTGTCTCCTGTGGTCCAGCCATATTCTCTGCTCCAAACCTCTGTGTGATCTTGCAAGGTGTCTCTTAAGATTGTCCTTGGAAGATAATGATAGTATTCAAAATTCCAGGGTACAGATCTGGACCTGACTCATGGAGGTTTTGAACCCAAAGGGACCAATCCAGGTGACCACAAGCAGAGCATCAGGGCCGGCCTGCAGGCAGTGACTGATGAGGAGTGGGGATGTGCAAGACCTGGGTTGTTCGGAGTCTGCAGGGAGGACAGCATCCCCAACTTCTCCCTAGAGAAGGGTGGGCTTGCTGCTAACATCTGAATGCCCTTCCCTTAAAATTGAAATCCCACCTATGGGTTCTCCTACTTCTATTGTCCACAAAGATATTCTGATCCTTCCCAAGCAAGTGAATACTGGCTGTGTGAAGTCAGCACTGGAAGAGCATGTGCTTTCTAATGGATGGGCCAGCATCCAAGCTCTGCTGGTCACGGCTGTGTGACTCTAGACCAGTATCTTAGGGGTGCAACTTGCTCCCCTAAAAATATGGGACTGGAAATATTTACCTCTTAAGGCTGGTGTGAAGAATGAAAGGAAAAAAATGAATACAAAAGCATCTTGTTCGGTGTGTGATATATAATATACGCTAAGTAAGAGTTAATTCCTTTGTCTCCTTCCCATTTTCTTCCTTATGGGGTTAGGGAACCTTTCTCATGTCATTATGAAGCTCTGGTTTCAGAGTTCTGTTCTTCTGTTAGTGATAAACATGGGGCTATGTCCCCACAAGACCACAAACTCCTTAAGGGAGGGGGTCATGTTTAATTCATCTTAGTATTTTCAGTGCCTGAAATAGAGCAAGGAAGCTTTGGACAAATGATCATTTAATTGAACTGAATTAAACTGAATCGAAAATGCTGGGTGATTTTCAAGTGGCGCTTACTCTTAGGAAATGGGATCTAAGCTTACTTGAAGATCCTCGGGTGCAATCTAAATGCTTGCTTTTTAACACAGGTAAAGGTTATATTAACCAACACACCCAACATTTGTTTTTATTGGCTAATAAAGTGCTCTGATCTTGGACTCTTAATAAAATGCCTCCAAATTAACAGATGCTTATTACTCACTAATGTACCTGTTTCACGCTGGGGCAGTTCTGCTTGGAGGAGACAATCAGAGTTAGCCAAAGACTGGTGGTTAACATAGGGAGACCTGCCAGTGCATGATGTACCCTTGCTGCAAACTCCAATCTTGTTCACTTGACTCCTAACCACACTGGAGTGGTTAGGACCAAACGTTCAGCAGTGGGCACAGAGGTGAGGTAAACGCTACGATGCAGACACACTTTCTGTTAATTTGGTAGCAAGGAATTACATGCAGTTAACATACATGGATTCTAGACATGGCAGCATGTTTTGAGTACCTGTTGTCAGAGCATACTCATAGGAGGGCACGATGTTATCCAAGCCATGGCTTCTATGGACACAGTTGCCACCTCCTTGATTTATCTGGCATAAGGAACAGATGAACAGCTGTGGGATCTTGGAGCAGGTAGCTAATCTCTGTGTTCTGGTTCATACCTCTGTATACCACACTGGTTCTTGGCAAAAAGCACTTGTAATAATGTTTCTACAAGATCCTAGCCTGGTGCAAAATAAGTGCTCAGAAAATGATAGTTATTCTCAGGCTTGGCAGTACTTATTCCTTTAACCATAAAAAAATCTGTTTGTGTTTCAAGATTGAATTTCCCAGTTGTCTGTTGTTCTTAGTGTCTACATCAATTTCACAGGATTTGTGTTTATAAGGCCTTAGAAATGGAAAGACCATTCCTGGACACATAGGCAATTAGAGAATTTTATCAAATCTATTATCAGTAATTACAAAATATAGCTTGAACTATTATCAAAACTTTAAAGCAAAGTCACATTATTGATAGCATGCTTATTAACTCTGTGGGAATGACACTTAATTAAAAATCAGTGGGGGACTGCCTTTGGGTTTTCAGTACAACATGTACAAAGATTTTGCTGCAATGCAGAAGTGTAATAAATGCTTCTCATTTAATCTGGAGCTCTGTAACTCCACAGTGCTTATTTATGTGATAAATGGTTATCATTGATCTCTCATAAGTTATTACTGCTGTCTATTTAAAAAGAGATGTTGGTCAGTTTTATTATAGTGTATTTGAAAGTCTGTAGAGGGAATTATTGGAAATCATTGTTTCCTGGTTACCGTCTTCATAAACCTGTAAAGCATCTCATATAATTTTTTAAATTTCATTTTGGCTGAATAAACCATAGTCTACTGAGATGGTTCTGTGTTATTATCAGCAAGGTGCATATTAAAATTCACAGGGCAATTAACTGAGATTATCAGAGAATGCATTCATAGGAGACATTTTGGAGTCTATGAATTTGAAATACATCCTAAGTTGAAAATTAGTAATGATTGAGGTTAAAATTGGCTGTGGATATATGTGTATATGAGCCAGGGGAATGGAAGAAAATCCAGCATCAAGAGATGACCTGATTGCCTCTGTCCTCTCACCAAGCACAAACAAGGGTATTCTTACTCATCTCATGGTAGAATAGAAGTTAGAAGTATATTTATCTGTACAAGAATGTACAAGCAGAGTTCATACTTGTTTTCCTAGCGTTATCTATTGGAATCTCCATTCTCACCTACCAATCTCACATTCTAGCAGCGTTGGCACAGTAGTACTGAACTTTTAGATCTCTTTCCTTATTGCTTTCTGCCTGGTCTAAGACTGGAGAGGCTTCTTACTTCTGGCCCCACATGCCAGTCCATAAACATTCCTACCTATTTCTCACTGGTGTGGCCAGGTCAGCTGTGCCTAAGTTCTACTCCTTGTGTATCATCCCCTCCCCCAGAATACACAGACATCTTCTCCCCATAGCATCTCAAAGCAGACTTCTTCCTCTGCATGGTGCAACCAACTCAGTTTTTCCATCTCCCTTGCACAAATCTCACATATGCCTCTGCATTTTGCCCAGATAGAGCTCACCTGTGTCCTTTGCTGCCTGCCTCTGTGCCAGGTCCTGCCTGCCCCTCAGCCAGGGCAACTTTCTCACTCTGTCTTCCTTTGCTGAGATCCATCCACTGGTAAAAACACCTGTGAGTGCCAACCCATCACGACTGGAACAAGAACACCTTTCTCTAATGAAATTAGAAAATGACAGCAGTACCAATCATTTAAAAAATAGAGATTACATTAAAGTCTACAAGGTAATTATTAATATTTTAATTTTAAATTTTTGCAATAACTGTAGAATCTCATGCATGTCCAAGAATTATCCAAGAGATCATGTATTCTTCACCCAGTCTCCCCCAATGGTAATATTTTGTGCAATTATAGTTACAACAGGAAAATGACAAGAACAATCCAGTTGTCTTGTTAGGATATCACCAGTGTACATGCACTCATTTGTATGTTTTTGTATATGTATGTACATTCAACTCTACACATTGTTAATATATATGCAAGTGGTCTGCCCTCCACCATAGGGTCTAACATCGCACTGTCATGATATCAGTCTTGCCCTTTTCACCTCAGAGAATCTAGTCTGTTCTCTAGCTCTGTAATTTTATTGTTCTAAGAATGTTACATGAATGGAATCATACAGTAAAGAGAAACATTTAGAAGGGATTTTCTAGTTGTTAGCTGGAGTTAGGTGATATCAGCACCTCTTCCATCTTCTTCATGTTGTTATCAGGCAGGGGAAGCTTTCTAACTCTATTAATAATTAATAATTATCTGCTTGCTTCTCCCAGGCAGATTCAAACCAATCCTCCTGCAGGTGAATGCCTTCACAGACCAGTAACCTTGTTATGCAAATACCTCTCTCTCTCTCTCTCTCTCTCTCTTTCTCTCTCCAATTGAAACTCTCAGCTGCAGAGAAAAAAGTTGAGACTGCAGTTTGAAGCTTTCAGCCCCTTGGCCACTGTCTCAAGACACTTCAGTTTTAATGTACCTTTTACCCGGTCCTTTCCACCATTTGTAGTCATTATAATTCCCTTAAAACCAGAACAGATTCTTAAAGTGTAAAGAAATGTTTATTACTGAACAAAGTGATTTCCTAATTATTTACTACAGAAAGAAACATATAAGAAAGCCCCGGTTATCCCAACATTGCCCAAAGCCTACAGTCTCTCTTAACCTTTGTTCATCTCACCAAACATCCAATCAATCAGAATTCAACAACACATGCTTCAAGCATAGGGCATCTTTCTTTGGCATGTGCCAGCTTCCAAGCATGTAGTCAAAGGCATGATGTGTACTTCTCCTTGCTGTCCTCCTCCAGTTAGTAGAAAAAAAACTCCGAAGTACAAGAACCAGCAAAATTCATTTTCTTCTCAGGTCTGGCTCACATGGCCTCTCTAGAAACTTTTGAGTTAAGCTCAGTAAGACAAACTCCAACACAAGAATTTCAAAAGACAAACTCTTTAGTTTCCAGCAGGAACATTGAGCTTATGCTTACTAAAAGCCATGAGTTCACAAAAGTCCCCTAGACCCTCATGACCCAGCCTCCATCTTTCCTCCCAAAATGGTCGACTCTCATTCTTTGTTCTCAACCCAGTATTTATACCTTCCCTTCCCTCCAAGTCTTGCAGCCAAGAGGCCTCTGGAGGAAGTAAGACCAAACCAGTTTTCTTTGAAATTTGCAAAACTATAGTAATAGGAGAGTAGCTCCTTATCAAATGTATGTATCAACTATGCTAATGGCACTGAGGAGAATAGGTGCCCCCTTATCAATGTCTCTTTCCAGACAGACTCTGATGCTCTCATAGCTGCAGCTGCAGACAGAACATGATGGCTCACCACTGCTGAGGAACTGACATAGGTTTTAGGGCAAGCTTTGACATTCAAAGACCACAGGTTTGGTGACTCTCTGACATATTATGCCTAGCTACCTAGCTCTCAAAGTGACAAAAGGGGCACAGGTGACACTGCCTTAGAAACTATTTGACCTGGAGGGTGTCCTGGCCACACCACTTGCTAACTCATGTGTAAAATGGGGTGATAGTAAATCAATCGCATGGGGCTGAGGTGAGGATGAAATATGTGCATGGTATATACCATTCTGGGCACAGAGCTTGAAATGTGTGTCTCCTCAAGTGTGCATTTATTTAACAAAAACTCACAGAGCATCTGTTGTATGGCAGGAAGTGCCAGGTGATAGCCGGTGAGCTAGATGAGACTGACCTCTTGTGATACCCACTTTCTGTTAAGTGGGGTGTATTTTCAGATGCCATATGCAAGCAGGAGTGAAGAAAACCTGGTCAGCTCTACTTTTCTATACAAGTAGTTATTTTTAGTAGACTCACACTTCTGGCTAAGGTCTCTTTTTATATAGAAATTAAAAGTATCCCTCTTTTGTTACCATTTAGGAATCCCTTCCATGTTGTTAATTAACAGACATTTCAGTCCTTTGCTCTGAAGCTGTTAGAGAATAAGAAATAGCTGTGCCTAACACCCTTAAAATCATGTACACTACAGTCTGCTAATCTGCTGGGTGATCTTTTTAGAAGATCTGTGATTCAAACAGCAACAGTAGCTAGTTGTTAATTCTTAGTTTATAAATTCTTGGGGAATAATAAAATTTAGACTAATGAAAGATATGAGCAAATTTAATAAGGATTATCATAATAAATACTGGCTAGTGTCTTTCTTATGTCAAGTTTTGCATATTATCAATCAGTGCTTAATCTTTGCTATTTTGCTAAATTATGCACCAGGCATTCCCCTCCCTCTATTGCTTGTTTCCTTCTTCTGTTTGATCAAAGTCATTAATTATCACCTACCTTTTAGAAGAAAAGTGTTAATTGCTTCTTTGATCTTTAGTTCCTTCATCTGTAAAATAGAAGTAAAATCTGCCGTTCTTACTCCTCGGGGTTGTTTCAGGGATATAGAGAGTATGTAAAGGAATTGGTAGATAGCAAAGGGTTTACTAATGAGAGGAATTGTGAAAGTAACACAGAGAAATGAACACATACTTGGAGCCAGATAGTAGTGAGTTCAGCTCCTGACTCACCTACATCATACCTGTGGATGACCTGGAACATGTAACAAAACCACCTGCTGTCTCAGTTTTCTGACATATCAAACAGGAATGCCATTACAAGTCATTGTCTCTTAAGTTATGTTCCAGTTGCACTCCAGGCCCTGTATTCCCAGGCCTTTCCCCACACCTCCCTGCCTTGTCTCTGGTTCCTATGAAAGTTCCCAGTTGGCTGCAAACTCAGGTGTTGAGTGGAAGGTTCTGTAGTTTAGAGGAGCTAGAAGAAGGACTGGAGCTTCTGTGCAGGGATCCTATCTCTCCTTGAACTCAGCCACTACTACAGGACCTCCCCAATGTCCCAGTTCTCTTGGAGCCCCAGGAATAGTCTACTGGTGACTGGTGATAGCCCCTCAGACCTCTGTTCTCTGGGAGTCTCAGCACCTCTTTCTGGTCCCTGTTACTCTATCTGTACCTCTGGGCTCTACCCTGAGGTTTGTACCTCTCAACCAGCTCTGGTGATAATTATTCCTGCTGAGATCCCCAACTGGCACAGGTGGGAAGGAGTTAAATTTAAATGTAAATGAACATTATTTTGCCTTGGATCTAACATATAATAATAAGTAGGGGCTCCAGAGCCCTCATTTATCTATATTGTTTTGCTTTATTTCTGAGCAGAGTAATGTCCTTTTATCCTTCTGGTTTATATCAAATCCAATGTTTTACACTAAATCCCCCTAAATCACAGTAAATCTGATCCCCCACAGAGACAATGCTATCACAGATTCTTCTCTGCCAGCCCCTTCAGCCAGCCCATGAACCCTCATCCTATACCCTGGCATATAAACTATGTCTCTTTCTGTACTAGCTGCTAAACATCACATGCCAATTATTTTCACTTCTAGAGTTTTCACAGGCTGATTTTCAGTTGAGGAAATTCTACTGTTGTTTCTTTAAGATTCAAGGTGAACCTTGAGCTTCCTCTGCACCCAGTCTCAGCAGCACTCATGCAGATGGAGGGAGGTAATAGCTAGTGTGCTTTAGAGAAAAAGAGAAAGCAATCCCAGCCCCCTATGATATCCAGACATGAATTAAGATGCTGCCATTTGAAGATCTCTCTGGTTAGGTTTTTCTTCTACTGCTAAGTGGTTGAATGAGCACAATTAACTTTATGAATCATAGTTGGTAATCACAAATGCTTTTTTTGAGGCTGGGTATGGTGGTGCTTGCCTGCAAATGGCAGCCTAGGAAGCCATGGCCAGGGCCAGGGATTGCAGTTCGAGTCCCACCGGGGGCACATAGTGAGACCTACTCACACACACACAAAATAACTGGGAGAGTCTGTGGTACCCCGGGCAACGTGAGCCTGTGGTTCACAGGCAAAAATAGTGAGACCTAGTCTAAAAAAAAAAAAAAAAAGGGCTTTTTAAATTATATAATTTCTGAGAGGAGAAAAATTGGCCTGCAATAAAGTTGATTGACCAGAGGTAAATAATGTGATTGTCAATATTCAAAGTGTAATTCAAGTCTTTCTTGTCTTTGGATGCTGACTCCTGGGATTTTAGAGGTGGAAGAAGCCATCCTGGCCACCAATTAACTCCTTTTACTGACAGATTAAGCAGCTGAGACACAAAGTTAGGAACTGACTTGCTCATTTGGAACATGTCATTTCTAGATTTTAGTGAGAATGAATTCAAAGCATATTCTCAATGTCTTACTGACCTAAAGACCTTGAGAAGAAATGTTCCTACTTCTGCAGACTTTTCTAAAAAATAAAATAGAAACATGAGAATGCTGATATATACCACCCTTAACTTACTCTTAAGAAGTAAATCCTGGTGTTTATGTATGTGCGTGTATGTTTGTGTCTGTGTATTTTGTGAGTGGTACCTGTGTCTGTGTCACTAGGTAAGTGTGCATGTGTTTACATGGCATGTATATCTGTGTGTATAAATTTATGTATGTATTTGTATGTGGTGTGTATATGTAGATAAGTGCACATGTGCTGTTCTTTTTTATCTTTTTCCCATAAGTTCTTGAAACCACAATGGTTGTTCTGTTTCAGTTTTCCTTGCATATGTGTGTTCTTTTGTTTGTTTCCTTTAATGGTGTTATCTTTGATGCATCATGTAT
Organism: Uropsilus gracilis; assembly: GCA_004024945.1. NCBI lineage: Eukaryota > Metazoa > Chordata > Mammalia > Eulipotyphla > Talpidae > Uropsilus > Uropsilus gracilis. The sequence goes on from PVHY01003411.1 coordinate 72,550, forward strand.
GTGAAAGCATTGCTACAGCTTTTGTGAAAAATCATAAGGTTAATGCAAAAAAAGAGAGGACATATGTAGGAAAAGTGGAATCCTCTTAAATAATAGTTAATGCTGATCCAAAACCCAGGACATGGGTTTCTCAGGGCTAAAAAAAAAGCCAAATTGGAACCTGGGGAAGGAGCTATCATGCCACAAGCCTTAGAGAACACTTTGAAAAATGAAATTACCAAAAATTTAATTAAACATATCCTAAGAATAGCATTATGTCAAGTTCATTAAGTGTTTATTTAGTCTGAAAGGATTTCATTATATCGCAAGTATTTGAAGGAGGGGAAGGTTTCCTTTCACATGTTCCCAAGTACATGTGATAATTGCCATCCTCAATGAAATGAGTTTTTGACTCGTATAATATTCAAAGTAAAATTAGGAATTAAACATTTTCATGATCATTTTCTTGCAGAAAAAAATATTATGTAATGTTGATTAAGGCCCAGAGTGTCAAAATACATAGGAACTCTGAGGAACTTGAAAATCTGTCCAGGGGCTGAGAAGGATGGGGAAGAAGTATCTTATATAGATTGCTAGGATGAAGTTCTCCACCAGTGGCCCACTAATATCACAAAATACAGAAATAACATTGGCCAATTAGAAGGCAGCTGTGGTCACCTTGCTGTTAACAGAATGTATCAGTTACCTGTCACAGGGTAGCAAGCCACCACATGCTCAACAATTCAAAACAATGCTTCTTTTTACCTCCCAGTTTTTGTGTCAACATTCAATGCATCTTAAAGGGTCCTCTGCGTGGGTTTTGCAGGCTGCATCAGCACATCAGCCAGGCATGCGTGGTCTAGAGCTCCACAGGGAAAGATTTCTGGCTTTCACTCGGTTTGTTGGAATGACTCATGTTCTCTGGCTGTGGTGTGAGACTCAGAGAAGACCATCCGCCCTTGGCTTCTGAGGCTGCACCCCATTCCCAGTATGCCTGCTTACTTCAAGACAACACGGAGGCTCTCCAGTGGACAAGATGGTGTCTTACATACTATAATGTAATTACAAGGATGCCATCCCATTAGTTTTGTCACAAGTTAAAAGTCCTTTCCACAATGGAAGGGTAAAACTGAAAGGAAACTGTGAACACCAGGAAGTAGGGATAACAGAGGCATCGCCTCAGCATCTGTTCAACGCAGAAAAGCTAAGAGTTCGTGCATGTGCATGAATTGACTCTTCTTTTCACAAGGCATTTGGAATAGTGCTGCAGTGGGGAGTCACTGAACCACATGTCTACAGAAAACACATACAACCCCCTTTGGTGGCTCTTGTGTCCTTGGACTTTCAGCAGATGGCTCACTACTGCTTCCACATGGCACCCAGAAAGTGATGTACCTAAACTTGTCTTTCTCTATAGTAGTCCACATATATGACCAGCTTCTTCTCACACATATGACCAGCTCCCTCCCATCACCCCATTACCCAACCCTCGTTCCATTCACTATTGTCCTTATGCATATTTGGGAAATTATTCTTGGAAAACAAGATATATCAGGAGTTCAGAATTGACAAGGTCAGAATTTTTACCCATTACAGATACTCTTTCATGCACATCATGGCTAACCCTGTATCAGCCAGGGTTGTGAGAATTATAGGAAATTTAGTCACTGAGGCACACACACCGGGGAAGATGTTTGGGTGCATTATACCAAATGCAGGTTTTTTCTGACAGGTGGCTTGTGCCCACAAAATAGGACTCTGTCTTCTAGCTATCACCAGTTGGTAGAATGACGCTTATTCCTCTGCCTTCAGAAGTTGTGTTGACTAGTCATCTTTCAGCTTATATTTTCTCTGGAATTTGGGGACTTAATCTTTGAAATTGGCATTTCGTACACAGTTGGCATGGTATCTGTTTCTGACCTTCCCATAACCTTCTTTTCTTTCTGGATAAGGTCTTCCTGTGTTTTCATCCAGGTCCTCTTGGGTCCCTTTTGAGCTCTGAAGGTTGTGGTGACTTCAGTTCGACATGTTGCCCCAGCATGCTGCAGGAAACATTGAACTATGTGCTGAAGATAACATTGCTAGTTGCTGGCAAAAAATCTTAGGAGATTCACACAATAGGAGCTCATTTTATAATGACATCCAGTGAGGCAAATATTCCTGGTCTGCAGTTCTTCCAGAGGTGCTGGTGCTGGTACCCAGGCATCTTCCTCCTGCCCTCTCTCAATAGCTTCCCAGCATGCGTTATCTGCACCAACATGGAAAGGGAAGGCTGATGGAAAATATGCATGGGAACTTCTAGAGATTAAGCTTAGAGTAATGTTTATGACTGCCTAGTCTCACTGAGCACAATCACATGCAAAGGATACTGGGAAATATCTGCATGGCCAGCAAGAAGGGGAATTCACTAATACGTTCTGCAACATGAAATGTTTTGGCAATCATAAAACTTTGTCTCCATGCATGTGGAGAAAACAGTTGACAATACCTTTGAACAAAGGACAGTGAAGAATGACAGTGAACGGATAGTCTCTGTGTGGGATACCAGCGATCACTGGGATTCAGTAAGCTTCAGAAAATCTTTCACATGACTCAAGCATGCTTATTGTTGAAAAATAATACACAGAGTGATGGATGTGACCTTCATACTTCTTCATAGTGAGGGCTACCAAGAGTATTAAAGGATTTTCTACAGTCAGCAATCTGACCTTTACATGCCATGTAGTTATGAGCAATACCTAAAGATCTGTCCTTCAGACTTTTGCATTGAATTTTCAGATTGTTTTCAGACTCATCATAAAGCAAATGATGTCTTTAAAACAGAAAAATTAGGACACTAATTCAACTTTAGTAATTTGATTACAGTTATAAAACAACTGTAATTTTAACTGTTCTTTATTTTTGGCCTACTGATTTTCTTAACCCATTCAGGCTACTATGAAAAAGTGCCAGAGACTGAATGATTTGTAAATAAGAGACATTTTCCCCTCTTGTTTGAGGGCTGGATGTGTAAGTTCAGGGTGCTGGCAGAATTGGTGTAAGGATTTGCTTCTTCATGGAAGGCTGTCTTCTTCCTCTGTCTTCATATGGTGAGAGAGGCGAGCGAGAACTCACTGGGGCCTCTCTTCTGAGGAAACTAATCCCATTCATGAGAGCCCAACCTTCTGACCTAACCACCTCCCTGGAGGCACCATCTCTTAATGCCATCACCCTGGGAGTTAAGTTTCAATTTATGATTTTGAGGGAATGCAAACATTCAGTCTATTACGTTAACTTTTCAAATTATTTTCCAGGACTATATATGCAATCTCTTTCGATTAAGCTGTGAATTTATTAGCTCCTGTTTTATAAATGATGTTAACTGGAAATAAAATCTCAGTGATAACCAGATAAAGAGTATTAGATAATCAAAGTGAGCTTTAAGCTCTGGAAGCGGTCCAATAGATTTTACGCTGAGAGCTGCTTTAATAAACCTAAGTTTGAATTTCATTTACAGTGGAGGAACACCGAGTCATTGACATTAAGTGTGTAGATTCTAGGTCTAAGTTGTCCCAATCTAAAGATAAACTGATGCCAAAGGAAGACAATGCTGTATCTCCAGATGAGGCCATTTTCTTCTATATTTGAGTTTAATATTCTCCAGCTGATACTCCATGCTTGATTTTCTTTATATATTTAGTATGACAAATATAAATTTACATTATTATTAATTACATTTGCATAGGTTGTTAATTATGTTCATGTAGTTAGGAGGTAGTTGGGGAATTTCTTTATAAAATTTTCATTGATTTTATATGAAAGCAGTTGTTTACTTCCAACAATGATATCCTGATGAAAGAACTGGTTCTATCTGTCAACACATATTTGCCTTTATATATTTATAAAGTGACTTTTCTTAAGTGAAGAATGAACATGAAATCAGGGAACTTTTTTTTCTTTCTTAAGTTCTGCTTAAGTAAGGATATTGAGTTTTTATTTATGTTTTTTCTTTACATTTATGTGCACAGACCTATTGATGAAAAAGTGAATCACACATTAGTTCTGTCAACAATTTGGTTGTGAATTAGCAAAATTTAAAAATAGATGGATTCATTTTCCCTATTATATATTTTTATAAACATATTTCAAACCAGCTTTACTTGAAAAGAAATATATATTTGCATACTAGACTATCGTTAGAACATTCCTTGTGACAATATGACTTAAGTCATTTTGTATACTTGCTGGCAGATGTGTCTCAACTTTTCACTCTGTGCCCTGGACATTTTCTTTCCCCTGATGAACCTGCTAAGGGACCTGCTCAGGATATTGGTTTACTGCTCTGCTCTGCCCTTACTGAGATCCACTTGCCAGAGGCCTAGTTGGTGGACTGACCCTGCCCAGCAGCTGGGGTGACAGTTGGGGCACCTCAAGACCAGCAGCAATGGTCAGGGCAGCTGTTGAGGACAGCTCAATGGAAAATCTTCCTCATACACCCACCTTCACTTGGAGCAGCTGCCTACATGGGAAGCAGCCTTAAGTAAATATTCACAGGCCCTGTGTTCAGTTCCTTCCTAATAGCTGTGGTAAAGACAGTGTGAGTACTGGATACAGGGTGTGGTGTTAAGCCCATTTCACCATTTCACTAATGAGATTATCACATCACATGATGTCATATCTCATGTGACATGTATCACACTATATCACCTCATGTGACATCACATCACATCACATCATAGATATTGCCTCAAAGTCTACCACCAGTGATGAACATGGCCAGGATCCAAATTCAGGTCTAACTGAGCACCCTAAAATCATTTTTAAACAATAGACTACAAAATAGACATTCTGAATTGACTTTATTTAGAACAGTTTTAAGTTCACAGCAAAATTGAAGGGAAAGTACAACCTCTTTCCCCTACCCCAATGCCTCCCCCACTATAAACATCCCCACCAAATAGTGCATTTGTTACAACTGGTGCATGTACATTGATATGTCACGATCACCCCGAATCCACTGTTTACATTAACTTCACCTGTGGTGTACATTCTATGGGTTTGGACAAAAGTCTTATACAGGCCTCCATCATTATGGTCATACAGAAGAATTTCACTCTATTTTTTAAAATAATAATAATGCCAAAAATTCCACTGATGGCACCTGCACCAGTGACCTTGGGAGTAGAAAGGCAGTTCAGAGGTGAGTGGTTATGGAGGTGAGCATGAGGTGGTGACCTCACTGGGCTTGTGACAAACCTGTGATATTTTCAGTTCTTGAGTGGCACTTCCTGTGAGACATGATCACCCTTTTAAAATTTGGGTAGAAAAATAAAATAAAATTTGGGTATATGTCCATAGCACTTAATTAGTGAGGGGTTTCCATAGTAAAGCCTGGAATTAGGGAGAGTTCGTCCAGAGTCAGGTTGTATAAGCTCTGAGCGCAGGCCCTGAAATGAATGTGGTGAGTTTCTCCAAGTCTCCACACATTCACTATGGAAACACTAGGTGTGTTATTCTCCTGTCCTGTGTCTCATGTTTTCATCTGTGACATGAGAATGAAAGTACTCTCTAAGTCGCCAGGCACATAAATACCCTTGAGAAATGAATTAAGTGTAAAGAGTGAAAGAGGACAGCACCCTCAAATTTGACCTATCAGCAAAACAGGCAGGAAATGAAAGAGTGCCAGGAAAGACAGTCTGCCAACAGGGATAGATCTCTTTTGGGTGCTCTGGGAAGGATTTCTCTAGGAAATTATAATTAAGGTAGGGATTAAAGAAAATATTTTGGGGCTAACCAGGCATAGGGGATGTGGGAGAGACATTACTCATAGAAAGATGGATGTGCACAAAGGCAAATTTGAGACCCGGAGGACCAGGATGTTGAGGGCTTGGATGAGGAGCTGGAGTAGTAACAGCAGAACATATTCCACAGGACCTGCTAGACCTTATGAAAAATTGTGATTTGTATACTAAGAATAATGGAAAGCCATTGAGAGGATTAAGCAGTAAAAATGGAGCTGTTCATTAGAATAATATTACTTTATAGAATATTGATAAACAAGGACAATTTTCTATGTGTTCTTATGACTAAAAATAAGACAATGAAATGGTTTGCAATAGGGCTTGTGTTTGCTTTGAAAATTTCCTGATTAGTCAAGAGACTAAAAGCAATTCTTTTCAAATAGTGCAAAAGATGGTAAATCTTTTCAGGTCATTAAAATTGAAAATTGATATTTGAATGAATTCCCTTTACAAATCAGATACATCATTTTGATAAATAAATTACTAATGGAAATCAAGTTCTAATTCCTAATCAACTGAGCACTTTTCCATCTACAAAGCTCTGTGATAGACCTGTTAAAATTACTTAAAGGCACCCCAAACACTTAGGTTCTAGTTATACATTCAATTGTAAACTTACCTACTTTCATGGAGCAAATTGTTTCTGCTATCATAATAGAACATGTCCCTTTTGATTAATTTTAGTGCATATACTTTGCTCATCTCTAGCTATACCATTTTGTTGTCACTAAAGATAATACAAATAAAGGTTCAGTGTCTTCCAGTAGTCCTGTCTCATCTTTGTTGGTCAAGTAATCGAGGCAGGGAGTAATTACCGCGTACCCTCCCCAACCTGTTCTTTAGCCTGTGAACGACACTGTTCTATTTCCCCCATTTGAACAGCTGTTGGTCACTTTTCTTTACAGGATGTACTTACAAATGCTTGACTCAATTCCGTTTTTAGTTTAAGGTCATAGTAAAAAACTTATGGCCCACAGTTGAATGGATTATGTTTAATCTATTTCCTGGAGAATCCCAACAATTGCTCAAAGGTCAAAACTGTTTGTGGTTGGCCCCAAGAGAGCTTGGGATCTTGGGGTCTCTCTAGCAGGTTTCCAAGGCTTATGAGCTGTTGGTGAAAGGAGGTACTACTTGGATGTTGTGATGGCAGGTATGACAGGAACTGTTTGTCATCTTGAGATGTTTCACTAAGTGGTAGGACTTTTGTTGTTGGAAAGTGGTGTCAAAGGATAATCTGAATCTGTAATGTTGGTTTTCTCACATCCCACTGAGTCTTATGCTGTCTTTGTAATTTGATCTTTGAAACAGTTTTTTCACATCATAGGCATACAACCTGAGAAGGTCTATAATTGATATATGAGTCTTTCATATTTGTTCCTATAATTGATACATATTATATTTCAGCAGTTTAAGTGACCATGTGTTTGTCCTCATGGTTCCCAAAATGATTTTGTTGAAAATACAAGATTCAATCACTGCTTCAGTTATGTCATTGTACTTGCTACCAGACTTATATCGCTTTACCCATACATAAGCACTTGAGAAAAAGAAGTCATGTTTTTGGAATAAACACTGAGATCATTATGTTCATATCACACAGCCATTGTGAGGTGTGCAAAACTCACCCATAGACTGGTGTGCAGTGTTGACAAACCACAGCACATGAGCAGAGCTGAATTTAAAGAACCGAGGCCCACTTGTCCCCATACAGCACATAGCCAAACATTGTTTATCACAAAACTCTTTGCTGATTAAATATCTAGAAAAACTGAAAATGAAATCAATAAACAAATAAATAATCATGGCCCAAATAAAGAATCAAATAAAGAGCCTAAATAAATCTTAGATAACTTTGTGTTTCTCCCACTCAAAGAGCCAAGTACTAGCCACAGAAATTCTTAGGGTTTTTTCTATTTTTTGGCAGTCTGAACCTGCTGATACTTTCTGATCCCCTATTCCAGAAGAAGCTTCTTTTCTATCATTGCTGCCCTTTTCTTTATCATTCCCTTCCCTGCATTACATTTCCCTGCAGGGTGCCACATAATAGTCTCTTCTCACCACAAAGTTTCCACATACACTCGTTATTTTTCTCAGAGAAGCAGGGAAAGAGTATGAAAGAGAAACTGAGTGATAGATGTCTGTGTGATCTTTATAGGTTGAGGGAGGAGAAAAATGTTGCGCAGCTCCACATCTATGTAAATATGCCCAGTATGAGTAGAAATAAATGTTTATGTTTATCTAGCCAGTCCATTTTTAGTACACTCCATAGGAATACTGGAGCCAGACAGATAATAGACACCAGGGAATCCAGTGAAGCTCTAGTAGGTGAGGTGACCTATGCAGGCTTGCACATCCACTAACCTGCTGATCCAGAACTAGAACTCATGCCTCCTGATCCTATACTCTTACTGTTGTTATGCAAAAATGGATGTCTGAAGAGTATTCAGTGATGTACAAGCATTTTTAGATTTGAAAATTCCATGAATGCAAATATAGACTAGCTAGTAAAGCATTTATAGGATTTAGGAATCATGTAAATTTCTGATACTGGCCACAGAGAGAACATATCATAGTGGACAAACCCTCTCATGCACAGGCATCCTCCCATGGCTTTGTCAGTTAAACTAATTGACAGCATTAACCCACTTCCCAGATGGCAATGGTGAGAATCAGTGATACTATGTGACCTGTCCCTAGTCACCTTGCTGGGTAAGTCACTGAGTCCCAACTAGTTCCCAGAGAGAGCTCTTTACTTCTGGTCTATTTTGTAGCCTTTCTGCTACATTCATTGCATGCATGCACCACACACACACACACACACACACACACACACACACAAAGAGTGCCACTATTGTACTTCACATAATCGTGTACATGGGAGGAATATTACAAGACCTTTGGAATCTTCCCTGGGTAAAAAAGACAACCATTACCTACAGGATGAACTGAATTAAGCACTTATCATTAAATAAAATGTCTTTATCCTTATAGAGCTAGATATGAATAAATGAATGACCTCAGTTATCTTCTATTAATCTCTATTAACAATTAAATTCTTAAATAGTATTCACCTTTTCTTTCATTATTGCTCACAGATGGTTAAAAGTCTCTAAGAGAAATCTAAGTGAGTATATTCTTCTTTTCTCTTTTTTCCTAATTTTTTTTTAGCTGTCTCTCTCTGGGCTAGAAGCGATGAGATCATTTTCAGTTCTTTTCACTAGTGTTATACAGGTTAGCAGAAAATTCTGCCTCCTTCATCTGTCAGGAACTTCCGTCTTTTGCTTCCTTTGAAATCTGACCTCGGAACAAGGCTGTAACATCTAGAAAATAGTAGCTGAATTGATTTATTTCAGATTGTTGCCATGGCGATTCCCAACCAGTATAGACAAAAAATGAAGATGGGAAAGAGTATGTTGAGAGAACTGTAGAGAAGCTCGTCGGATGAAGGAAATGTTTTCTGGGTTGTGTATGGAGGGCATGTGTGAGCCCTCTGCTCACAGACAGAGCTGTGTCTTCTCTGAGTTTACTCCTAATTCATCCATAATGACCACAAACAACCTCTCCCCTTTGAGAAGCAGTGTTTTTATTGCATCAGTAGCAAAATGTATCCTAAGAAGCCTTAGAAGTTCCCAAATATTTTGTTCTTCAGGAATATAGATATTGAATAATAATTGTAAAAGGAATTTTTGTGACAAGAACATTTTAGTTTTTGAAATTGCACTCCTTGGCTATACATCATTGAATCTGTTTTTTGAGATTGCAAAAGAAAAGTCTATCAGGAGAAAAGATACATCCACCTTAATGTATTTGTTTGCTTATTCATTCAGTTCTTTAGCTTTCTATCCATTCTTTTATTTGATGAATATTTATTGCTCCTTTATACAAGGCTCTGGATATTGATAAAGTTTAATATACTAATAAATTTATCAAGTACTTGGTGGGCATTAACCACCTGCAAGATGGCAAACAGGGGGCTGTGTAATATACAGATGACTGAATCATAGCTTCTGATCAAATGATCATGATCTGGAGTATGGTGGAAAGATTAGACCCACAGCGTATGATGATTATAATCATCAGAGTCATTGGGCAGCTGTTCTGTCCCAGAAAGTTTATATGGAGATGTTTGGAAGAAAATCGAGGACAAATAGAACCATGATCTTTGCATTAGGTAGCATGGAGGGAAGAAAAACCAGAAGATACAGTTTTGACTGACAGGGTAGATTCCACTGGCCATGTTATGCCATGGAGATTGAGGACATGCGTAGAAACCTCTTTATTGACTTACATTTTTGACCTTTGGAAGACAGGGAATCAGCTTGACATGACACTGGCTCTAGTTTAAGGGTATGGCAAATGGATGCCATTGGAATAAAGGAGTCACAAAATAGTGTGATAGAGTAGACTCTCAGAAGGGTGTAGTTACGTACCTTTCATGCCTCACATGATGACTTTTCAAGCCTTCTCACTTACTGTGACCCTTGAAGCTGACTTCAGACTTCAGTCATCAGAAAATGGAGGGTATAGAATTCTACTTCTCCTCTCATGTTATGCCCCCCCCCCCTTAACCTGATCCCATACAGGATGGGCAAGAATTAAGAGCTTGGTGTGTTTCCAATCTGTCTTTCACACTTAACTCTGTGCCCTATTTACCAGGTCTGCTCAGATTTTGAGACTAGACTTCTCACCTGCTAAGATGAAATAAACTCTAAATAAAAATATCCCGTCAGAGCATGCTTTTAGAATTGGACAGGGTTATAATGGCTTTAAATATAAAAATAAAAACCTCAGACATGAGGGGGATGTGTTCATTTTCATTTCACTAATTCATAAAGGTATATATATATATATATATATATATATATATATATATATGATATCTAATTCTCACTGAGAACTTTGTGATTTAATCACTTTTTAAGCCAAGATTAAGTAGTCAGAGGTTGTCAGGGGGGTTCAAGTTCCTGAGATTCTATTACTATTAAAAATATACTTTGAAGAATTATCATAAATAATTAAAATCAATGTCAGTTATTAAAATAAATGAAAAAAGTTCATATCCCTGTTTTATCATAGAGTCTTTCAGCATCTATGAATTAAATAACACTCCTCATTCAATGCCAGGATTTAGCCTTGAGAAAAATCGACTCATTTTTCAAGTTTGTGTAATTTCCCTTTAATATGTCATTGTAGGATTTATGCTTTTATTTTTTTTCTGGAGTCAAAAATTCATAGCAAAATGAGGTTCCATTTGAACTTCTTTAAGATTGGGGGAATGGGTAGAAGTGTTTGTTTAGTGGAAAAGGGCATGATTTACTTATTTACTCCTAGAATTTGAACTGATTTTAAAATATTCATTAGAGCATACAGGCTATTATCTGCAGTAGTGTGTAAAAAGTGTGATCTGCTGGAATTGAGTGCTGTTCCTTTCAGTCATTGCCTTTCCCCTTCCTTCTTTGTGCTATCTTGAGATGGAGTAACAGGCTACGTCCTCAATTAGGGCAGAAAATATAAGTTCACTGAAGAAAGAACAAGTATCAATTTTGTTGATATATTGTAGGGTAAATGAGTTTTCAGGGCTTTTGACCTTCTGCAATTAGCCTCTACGGTCAGCACCTGTAGTGTTGTACCCTCCCCATGATTGTGGTCCAGGGGTGAGACATTTGTGAGTGGCCCACATCTAGGCTTAGAGGCGGTGATAAAAGGGTCTAGACACCCAGAGGGAAGGGAGAGAGAGCACCGGGAGAGAGCTTGTGAGGAAAAAGGAAAGAGAATTGGAGGGAAAATTAAGGGCTGTTTCTTTGCTGTTTGTTATCAAAAGTTCTACAAAGATAACTTCAAGGACTCCAACATTCTTTGCTACAACCATGATGAATCTACTCCAATTGGGATGGTTATCTGACACATATCTATCCTTTTTTTCAGAATTTTATACTCTCATTAGGGAACTGAGCTTGACCGAGATGCTGAAACATCTTGTAATTTGATTGTATGCTCTTGTATATATCTCAGTGAAATCTTCAAGTTTTCTTTAGTTTTGGCAAAGGTTGGGGGGGGGCAGGGATCAAGGAAAGGGAAGCAACATGACAATTAATATTACAAAATAATTACTGTCACTGAATTTCTTTTATTTATGTGTGTGTGTTTATTTTACATTGTTGTAGTATCCAGGGTTCTCTCCTGTGAATAATCACCAAAATTTCCCTTATGTTTATCCCATCCCTCTTTTGTCCCCCTCCATCCTTTCCTGTGTACTTTAGATAATGGTCAGAATGTTAGTTTTGAATATTTCTTGTCCTTTTTTATATCTATATTTCCATAGACAAGAGAGATCATCCAGTATTTATCTTTTTTTCCTGTGACTGATTTCAGCAAGCATAATTCCTTCCAGCTCCATCCATGTTTCTGTGAATGGCATGTGTCACTGATTTTTTTTTAATCAGTTGTCTTGGTTTATTCCAAGACATAGATTTTAGAGAGTCTTGTCTACATAATTTTGACATATGATTTCCTCTCTGCAACTTACAATTAGGCATGACAGAAAGTTGGTTTCTATGGCAATCTAGACCATCCCTCTATAGGGATGTAAGTTAGATGCCCAGTGGCCAAAGTAGTTTTCCAATAGGTGACTGGTAAGCAGGTGAACTGACCTGGCCAACAAGCTAGCCTGTTAGTGGGAGCAAACTGAATCTACCTGGTCCAATGGTATGAATAAGGCCAATAGTTAACACTAGTAGGAACCTAGCGTCAAGTGTGGGCTCCCTGGGCAAAGTAGGAGTTCCCACTTTGGTCAGAGGTGTGGTTTACAGAGTTGAATTTCAAATGGAAAAGTAGGGGTCCCTACTTTGACTTTGGAAGTTCATTGAGTCTGGGCTTCCTTTGGCAAGTTGGGGCACCCCTTTTTGGCCTTTGGGTATTCACAGGATTGGGGTTACCTTGGCAATTTTGGGCCCCACTTTGGTCTTTGGGATTTTTCACAGGGTGGGGGTTTCCCTACCAAGGTCAGAGCCCCCACTTTGGCCTTGGAGATTCACACAATAGAGGTTCCACTGGGCAAAAGGGTTCACAGCTGCTGGCCATGGAAGATATAATAGCTGCTCATTTAAGTGGTGCTTTGGATGTACACTCTCTTTGAAACTTCACCTTAATTTTTTTTTTTTTTGAGACTAGATCTTGCTATTTTTGCCTGTGGAACTGCAGGCTCACATTGCCCAGGGTAGCACAGACTCAAGCAATCCCCAGCCTCAGCTTCCCAGGTAGCTGGGATTATAGGCATGCACCACCACACCCAGCTATTTTTTTTGGAATTAGGTCTCACTGCATGCTCCCAGCAGGACTTGAACCGCAATCCCTGGTCCCGACCCCGGTTTCCTAGGCTGCCGCTTACAGGCATGCGCCCCCATGCCTGGCCCTTTTTTTTTTAATCTTAATTGTTAATAGGGAGGCAACCAAATCATGAAACACTTTGAGACCATATTTCCATGTGTTCCTGGAAACCATATTGATCTTTGTGACCAGAGTGAACAGAGAGATGAAGTGCTGAAAGATAGGCCATCTGTAACTGTGATTGTTCATTTTCTTTGCCAACTTGAGTGTGCCTCAGGGTACCAGGGATTTGGGCAAACATTTTTCTGGGTGTTTAGGGTCAAGTTAAACATTTCAATTGGTAGATTGAGTAAAGCATTGCCCCCTCTAGTGTGACTGGGCTCAGCCAATCAGCTGAAGATCTTAAAAAGGATGTAATATTTTAGCCTCCATCTAAAAGATAAATTTCCCCTGTCTGACTACTCATAAACTAGGATATCAGCTTTTTCCTCCCTTTGAACTTGAAAATGTTTCCAAGAACCCATCTTTCTTCTTTTGTCTTGAGCCTGCTTGTTTTCATATTGGACCATACCATTAACTCTCCCAGGTCTCAGTTTGTTGACTCACTCTGTGGAACATGGAAGCCAATTCCTTAGACTATAGAAAACCATATTCAATAATATATTCTGCAATGTGATCCAGCATATTCAAAACATGTAATATATTCAGAAAAATTTGACTCCCACAATACATGTATATGAGTGTGTATGTATCTGCAGGTATGTATGCTTATCTATGCATGTTTATTTTTTTGCATGTAAAATGTGCTACTAGTTCTTTTTCTCTTAAGAGTCCTGATGAATCAGTACTATTAGCACAATTATGTAAATAAATAAACTAAGCTCTGGAGAATTTTAATTACAATCATAAGGTCAAATCAGTGTTATGGCAAAGAAGAACTTAAACTCAGGTCTTCTAGCTTGAAGCTGTGTTGACTTATTTTTTTCCATAGAAATTGACTATCTTAAAACTGTAGAATCCAGTTTTACTTTTTAACAAGTAGGCTTTTAACTTTTAACCAAGGATGTGATAGAACTGTGGAATTGTAACATCCATTTATATACATGACTCTCAGATGTGATTTCCAGGCCAACAGCATCAACTTCACCATGTACTGGCTCAAAATGTAGGTTTTGGGGGTCTCACCCCAAACCTGGGGAACCAGCACCTCCTAAGATGAGCTCTTGTGAGCTATACTTTTCTTGCAATCAGACCTTCCAGGTGATTCAGCTATGTACTAGCAGTCTTTAAGAACCACAGTATTTTACTCCTTCTGAAATGTTCATTTTGTTGAACTAAAATTGAACAGTATCAATTAGAAGAAGGACCAGGTTACATTGTTAAATTCACTTTAAATTTCATTTGCTATTCTTGTTTCTGACAGGTTCTGACAGGTTCTGACAGGTAGCTAATCTTACAACTAATGTTTTCCTATTGCTTTTGGCTACTAAAAAGCTTACAGCTAAATTTGAGATCTTGCACAAGATCTTGCACTCTCTTTTTATTTTTCACACTAACCTACTCTTTGACCCAATTTCCTCATCCAGTTATCATGTTGAATATTCTGAAGGTCATTATTAAGTAAAAATGTTTATTGACATGAGTGCTATTGGGAACACCCGCACAATTTCCTGGTATCTCAATTTATCTCATGTGCACAATGAAAACTTCATTTGTGATATCCTGGAAAGATTCTATAAGATTTCTGTAAAATTTCCAGGTTCAGTTTACCTGTTGTTCTCCCATACCAACAGCTTTCTAGCATAAGGTGATCTGTTAACTTACAAATACACAGAAACAAAGAAGACCAGTCTGCCTCTTAGAAGAACTCTTTCCTTAACGATAGTGAAATATTTCATTAAGATTTCTTTTGCCATCAAAGTCACTCTTTTCGACATGGCACAATCATCTCTGCCTAGTGGTTTTATAAACACACCAAATGTGATTGTAAAAGAAGGATTTTTCTTACAAGTGCTTTTGTTTCAGATGGGTTAAGTCAAAGGTTATGTAAAATGTCAGCTTTTGGGGAAATTCTAATATAACACCAGCTCTTTTGGGTGATGGGGCTCATTTAGCAGTAAGGCCAGGATAAAGAGGGTCAGAGTGGGATCTGATGTCGACAATATAGTCTGGGTCTCCGTCTCCAAAGCCCAGTTTTATTTAACTCTATGATGCCACCTCACCTCTAGCAGTTCTTAGTTGTGTCAGATCTGTGCAGCAAACACAAACATTTAGGGAAGATTTATCCTACTCTGTGTTGTAATGAAGCTGGTGAGCCCACTAAATAATTAAAATAAACAAATGGAGACTAATTTGCTTACTTTTAATTTTTACCCAATCCACATGAGTTAATAATTTACAAGGTAAAAATGAATAGAAGATCAAAATGACTTCTCTTCCGGCTCCCACATTGGCGTGATGTGGAGAGATTCTGCCTTATTGACTGTTCATTTGTAGTAGAAATAACCCCAGAGAAAACAGTGTTCAATGTGAACCAGGCTTTAATAAAAGGAGCGCAGACTCAGGAGGTTTTTTTCTATTTCCATAATCCCAGGATCATTTGTCTGGAGCTGTTTTTGAATTATTCATACCAACAGTACCACTTTCAGATATTGGATGTGAGCAGCTTCTCTCCTCCCGGCTCATAGGCAACTTTTTTCCTTTTGCTTTTTGCTGGTGTTTTAAAAATAGAACTTTTTACCCCCGATTCCACATAGTTTTTGGGGTACTTCTAAGCAGAATTGTCTTAGCAAAACATTGAACGTTAAAAGATTGATTGAGAGCTAATTCTAAGAATTCTTCAGGTAAAAGAGAAGACAATGGAGAACAATAGTGAGAGTGTAATGGCCCTGGGAAAGTGTTTCTTTTTGACTCAGCATTTGAAAACCTTAGCACAGTCTCCTGGTATCAAGCATTGCTAGGGAAACCAAAATTAAAATCTATTTGCATTCATTGCAATCCTAACAGTCATAAAGTGGATTCAAGGGATTTACTCAGCTGATCCTATTGTCCCTATGCCCCATTTGACATCAAGCTTTGAGTCTGTGTTTTCTGCCTCCAGAAAAGAAATAAGTCTCTTTAGAGCTTTGGAAGGTAGAGAGACACAGTCTGTCTGTTCCTTTCCTGGCACTTGTCATTTGTGCCTACATGCCAGCATGTCCCATGTACTCTTCCAGCAGCTGGTTGTTTCCTTTTCCGTTAAACTTAGATGAATGCTTTTCTCTTCCCCAGAAGGGGCTGGCATGGCCTTGAGTTTGACCAGAAACTAACACTGTGCTGTGAACTTAAGTACACGTAGATTTGGGGGCAGTGCTTCCAAGAAATACTAGTAGATAAGTGGGTGGACCTGGGAGGGAAGGAAGTGAAAGCAGGCCAATGCAACGTTGCTCAGTTTATTTTGAGCAACTGAGTCTAGAGCCTGTTGGGGAAAATGGGAGCCAGAGCTGAGATGGGCCTCAGAGGGAGCAGCAAACTACCCATGGGGTAATTGTAGGCTCCCCACCCGTTCTCTTCAATGAAGTAACTGTCACAATAAAGCAAGTCAGTCAATTGTTTTGGCTACCCAATACCCATAAAAGTCATGTTTACATTATACCATGGTCTGTAACATGCAATAACATTGTGTCCAATAAATATCTTAATTGAAAATTACTAGAAAGTATTCACCATAATCTGAACCTTCAGCAAATGGTAATTTTTACTGGTGAAGGATCTTGCATCAATGTTAATATTTGCTGAAATTTGGGGTCACTGTGGCAATTTCTTAAGACAGCAATGAAGGTGGCCACATTGATAGACTCTTCCTTTCATGAATAATTTCTCTATATCCCACAGGGCTGTTTGGTAGCTCTTGGCCAGCTGTGCAACTTCTTTCAAAATGGAGTCAATTCTCCCAAACTCTGCTACTGCTTTCTCAAGTAAGTTTATGTGACCTGCTAAAATTTGTTGGCATGTCAACAATATTCATGGATCCTCACCAGG
Organism: Uropsilus gracilis; assembly: GCA_004024945.1. Taxonomy (NCBI): domain Eukaryota; kingdom Metazoa; phylum Chordata; class Mammalia; order Eulipotyphla; family Talpidae; genus Uropsilus; species Uropsilus gracilis. Next base: position 89,655 of record PVHY01003411.1, read on the forward strand.
AGTAGATTCCATCTCAAGAAATTACTTTCTTTGCTCATCTTTAAGAATCAACTCATCTGTCCAAGTCTTATCTGGATATGGCAATACTTCAGTCACATCTTCAGGTTCCACTTCTAATGCTAGGTCTCTTTATTTTCACTATATCTGCACTTACTTTGTTCATTTGAGTCTTGAACCCTTCAAGGTCATCCATGAGAGTAGAAAACAACTTCTTTCAAACTCCTATTGATGTTAATACTAATGTTTCCATAAATCACAGATGTTCTGAACAGCATCTAGATGGTTTAATCCTTCTCTGAAGGTTTTCAGGAGTCATCAGAGAAATATATATTATAACTAAAGCCTTAGGGAATGATTTTCATAAATAATAAGACTTGAAGGTAGATAATTCTTTGATCCATGTGCTATATAATGGCTGCTATGTGAGCAGGTAGGAAAACCACATCCATCTCTTTGTCCATTTCTATCAGAGCCCTTGGTTGACCAGATGCATTGTCCATAGTTGTAATATTTTGAAAGGAATCTTTTTTTCTGAACAGTAGGTTTCAGCAGTGGGCTTAGAATATTCATTGATATATTATAAACAGTTGTACTGTCCTGTAGTCTTTGTTGTCCCATGTGTAGAGGACAAGCAGAGTTGCTTTAGCCTCATTCTTAAAGGTCCTGAGATTCTCAGAGTGGTACAAACATTGGCTTCAACTTAGAGAGTCACCAGCTACTTTAGCAGAGCCAGTTTGACATTGGAACTTTGAAACCAGACATTGGTTTCCTTTATCTATGAAAGTCCTAGATGGCATCTTCTTCCACATTGTGTCCACACTGAGGATCTAGGATCTGTTATTTAATGTAGCCACTATCCTTGACTAACTCAGCTAGGTCTTCTGGATTACTTGCAGCTTCTTCATCAGCACTTTCTGCTTTTCCTTGTACTTTCATGTTTTGCAGAAGACTTCTTTTAAACTTTGCAAACCAAGCTCTGTTAACGCCAAACTTTCCTTCTGAAACTACTTTGCCTCTCTTAGACTTCATGGAATTGAAGATTTAGGACCTGCCCTGGATTAGGTTGCAGGGCTTAATATTGCAGTTAGCTTAATCTTCTCTCCAGACCACTTTCTCCACATTAGGAGTAACGTTTTTACTTTCTTTTCATTAACATGTTTACTGGATTGGTGTGATAACACACATTTGAAGAACCTATATCCCTAAAATGTGCATAGTGTTGTAAAGCAAAGCCATCTCCATAAAGATAATTTAAATAAAAAGAAAACTTTTCTTTTGCATTCACAGCTTGGCTAACCACATGGTGTGAGGGGTTTAGATTTCAAGCACGCCTTCCTCACCAAGCATAAATATTTCTAGTGTTTGATTTAAAGTGAGAAATGTTTGAGAAATTACCTTTTAGTTGACCATTTAGAGGCCACTGGAGGGTTATTAAATGCCTTAATTTCAATGTCATATCGGGACTAGGGAGGCCTAAAACCCTTTAAGGAGGCAGGAAGAGGAGAGAACACTTGGCTGGAGAGCAGTGAGAACACAAACAACATTTATTAAGTTTGCCATCTATCAGTGCGGCTTGAGGCACCCCAAAACAATTATAATAGCAACATCAAAGATCACTGATCACAAACCACAGTAAAGGATGGAATAATTAGAGAATTTGGAATAGTGTAAGAATGACTAAAATGTGACAGACATGAACTGAGCACATGCTGTTCAGAAGATGACGATGATAAACTTGCTTCTTGTGGGGGTGCCACAAAACTCCAACTTGTAAAGAAACAGGGTTGGTGAAGCACAGTAATGTGAAGTGTCACATGTACCTTTGTTCCCTCCCTCCAGGGGCTGAGAGTGAAAGAAGATATAATTCCTTAGTTTGAGCCTGTGTTTCCATCTTTTTCTTTCCCAAATTCTTTAAGTCTCCAAATATTTTCTAATAAATTTCTTAATAAAACCATGATGAATCCTGTAGTTTTCAACTAAGAATCACAATCATTATGAATCCTTTGGAAAGATTTTATAGGTTTCTGAAAAATACACACACACATTCAAGTTATGGGCAAAACAACTGTTCACAACATTAGAACAATAAAAATGATAGGAATGGTTACTTGCTCAAGTAACCTCACTGTTTTTTCACACTCCTTTTGGCTCCACTTTGAAGAGACCTAAATGAAATAGAAGTTGGCTTTGTGGCAGTAGGGGGGTGCACATCTTGGGGTGGGACTCAGTCAGGAAAGTTGAGTTGAGAGAAAAGCCTTGAGTCATCAGAGATGAAAGATAAAACCATATTGATTCAAAAGAAAATATTTAAATTATTCATGGGTCATTTTTATGACTTTCATCTTGAATCACTTTGATGAATCTACCTTGTGTGGGTCCTGTCAGGTGAAAAGACTCAGATACACTTGAAGCAGCTGAGGCTTGGGTGGTGTCTCTGGGGAGGAGCCCTCTCCCTGCAGGCAGCTCTCGGGGCTTGGCCTATCTATCATGGTGGTCAAGGACTTTTTAAACTCAAAGTTGTCTTTACAGGTTCCACTCGCTGGTAGCTCCAAGCTTTGATTGAATGCTCCCTGAAGTGATTGTGAATTCTGATTGTCTTTAGTCAGGGTGTTGTTTTGTTTGCAGTCTCTTGTCTGGTGACCAGTACAGCCAGTGACCCTCTTTAGCACTCACTGTCTTCTAATTCATAGATAGATTGCTTATTTCCTGGCAACATTTTCTTTGCTGCTCTTTCTCCCTGTCTCCCTTCTCTCTTTCTACCCCTCTTCCATTTTACTTTTCTTTTTCTATTTCCTCAGCTGCTCCAGTCCTTCCACCTTCCCACCCTCCCACACTTCCCTCTTCTGGACAGAGATCCTTATAAGAAACAGAGCAGAATCTCCCTGCTGTTGCACAAGTTTCTGCAGTGATCTTTGCTAACTGATGTTTCGGACTGGTCTTCATTGAAAGGCAGCCACCAGCTCATCATTTCTTCTTGTCAAACCCTTGGGTAACATAGACCTACTGTTTCAAGCCCCCCAATTCACAGATGACCAAGTATTGGCAGAAAGACATTAACACTGTGCAGTTTGTGAAAATATTCAAATCACTTGAAAGCAGCTATATTTTAGGCAAAATAGAGAGGTTATTAACTGGCAGCTTTATTTATTCCTCAATAAACCAAACCAACAATAGTACCGGCATGAAGGAACATTCATGGCATGACAGTAGGTCATTGCTGAGGTCATGAAACTTGGCTTCTCTGGTTGGTGTTAAAATGATCCAACCCACTTTGAAAACTGAGCTGAAGGTACAGCATACACCTGAGAGGAAAGACAGAGATGAACACATGCTGTCGCATTTCTAAATATATATACATGTTTAGCATACTGCATTTTCACAGCCTCCCTGAATTACCTAATTCCCTACATGTTTTCAGCAAATATTTTTTAAGCCCTTAGGTGCTGGACTCTGGAGTGAGAAAAACCTAAAACAAAACTGGATTGTGTTCTGGAGGAGATTCTGATTTCATTGGGAGGAGGGAAAGTCATCATCAGGGATGAAGGAAACGATCAGTTTAAGTGTCTTCTAGTGAAAAGGGGTTGGGATGAATGGAGCCTGCCAGGTTCAGTAGATGGCTTCTAGCACCATAACCACAGCAAATAGCAGTGAGCAGTGACTGACCCCTTCAAGGGTTAGTGACTCTCAGACTCCAAACCCAACTGCCAGGGGAAGGCCAGTTAGTGCCAGTTCCTTTCTTATAAGTCTTGACAGCAACATCAAATGTCAAGAGTCAAACTCTTTTTACCAATGAAATTGGCCTTTCAAAGCAGCAGATAAATCCCAGGTCAGTCCTATCTGTCTTTGTACTGTGCTGTCTGATCTTTACAGCAGCAGATTTACCTTCCTAATTGTGTTTTGCTTAGTCCATGTTGAGTTTGATTTGCATTTCCCAAGCACACAGCAGGGCAACTGCAGGGGGTTGGGGGTGGTGAGGAAAACAGGAGAGCAAATGAGTGAGAAGGGGTGTTGACTGGGGAGGCTGAACAGGATGTGGAATTGTCACACACCATTTGCTCTGTGGACAATCCCCTCACCGGTAATCAACTGTGCTATGGGTAAATGACCAGAGTCTTTTCCAAGCTGTGGTGGTCTGCTTGAAAGATGCATGCTGATAAGCAGTTCTCTTTAGAATCTATGAGTCTATAGTTCAAGTCTTTCGCTTCTGTGCAAGAGCTTATTTCTGCTGATCGTCTTCATCTTCTTCAGTAACAGTGAAAAATGATAATGCTCCTAGTCACGAAAGGCCTTAGGCAATATTGTCAAGGAAGCAAACATTTATCTTTATTCTGTGTGGGTAGTGAACTCATTCTAGTCTAGGAAGAGGTGTGAGGTAAAGTCACCGGGGGCCCTCACTGAAAGACTTTTTGATTAAATGTAACATTTACATGGTCTTAGTTCACAAAGGTGTCTACAGGTGAAGGTACAAAAGGGCAATATCCTTGCTTGCTTGTCTACCAACTACATGATTGTTGCAATCCCACATACGACCCTCTATTATTGATATATATATATATATATAAACTATATATATAGTTATATATTCTTGTGTGGCCTTTTTATTCTGCACACTCACAAAACCTTTTTGTGTGCAGGGTAAAGAAGCTTCTCAGTGGTATCATTAACCTTCCTTCTTTGGTGGTTGACTAGAAGGGAAGTTATAGGGACTCTCATACCCTAAGTCTGATTTGAGTTTTGAAGATCTGCTGGTTTGGCAATGAAACAAAATCTTTTTCAAGGATGCTTATGATAAGAGCCATAGATCATAGGCGACCCATGAACTTAGGGACCTGTGAACTTAGATGGAAAAGATATAACCTTTGAAAGGAAAATTTTTCTTTAATTTTGAATGTACACAAAATCATAATAGAGTTGTCAGTAACAATGAAAGAAATCAGATATATTCATTTAAAATTGTCATTGCAAATGTTGTAAGATATTTACAGTCATCATTATGTCAAAATAATGACATTATGAAGCCCTCACTGATGCTTAAAACTTGTGGTTAAGATTTACTTCAATGAGTTCGGTAAGACACAGATACAGACATGGCTGTCCAAAAGAAAGTTCTCCTCATAGATCTCTAAAAATAGAAGGCATTCCACATCACAAAGGTAGGGGAACAGAGGCAGGAGAGTGAGGGGAGATCATAGCCCAGGGTGAGTTATGGTGCCTTCAAGGGAAAGAATGGATGAAGTAGTATGGATCTGAGACAAATTCAGGATTAGATAGTTAAAATAATTTGACCAGGTTCTGGGATACAGAGATGGTCCTTAGGTGTCTTGTGTCTGACTCTGTGTAGATTTAGGGTAGTAGAACTATTGCCTTGATGTGTGAGAATCTGACAAAGCAGTTGGTTGGGGGTGTGAACTTTGGATTGGTGGTTTGTAGCAAAGATATGCTTACAGAGAAGTCATCTACTATCTTCAGGAGTTAAGCTGGGCCTGAGAGGTCAAACTCTCCAGGGTTAAGTTTCCAAATGTCAATGCATGAAAAACACAGAAAATAAATACAGTCAATGCAGGTATACTTATAATTTCATGTTTTTATACAGTGGTCCAGGGACTAATACTTATAGCTGTGCTTTTAAAAATACTTCAATAAATATGTTCCAAACTTATCAGCTTCCCTTGTAAGATATACCCTTTATTTTCTACATTTATAAACAAAATAACCCCGAGGGCCCATGATAATTAGTGGACAGCCATGTGGTGGTCTGTAGCCCAATGATCCTGTGCTCTGGAGGGAGACTCAGTTTTTTACTTTACTCACTCTTGTGCACTTTCTAATTTTCCTAACTGAGTACTTGAGTTCAACCAAGCTTAGGACCAGAGCAAGTTACTGCCAGAGACTCTACCCTGGTCTGATCTCCAGTACCTACACCTTTATCTGTCAGCTCAAGTCTAGGAGATAGCCCTGGTGGTTGTGATTTATTCAACTCTTACCACATGCCAAGAGCAGCTTTTCACGTTTTTTTTATGTGCCATCTCCTGGAATTCTCATAACATCTCTATCAAGTAGATGTGATTATGATTCTCATTTGATGGCTGAGAAAGGAAACTGAGGCACAAGTGCTTATATCCTGTCTAAGGTCACACACTCAGCAGGGTTATACATTACTCTGGAGTGTGTATTGGAGGTCATGCTCTCAGTATGTGTACAGAGGAAAGGTATTTTCTCTCACTGAGACTTGATACTGACTAAATGAACTTGTCAAAACATGGAAGTCAGTTGGAGAGCAAATCTGGAACTTCTTAGCCCTTGGATCCAGAAGACTCTAATTCTATGAAAAATATTCAAGATGATTTAGGGAAAAAATCTAAAAACGAATTTATGGTGTGATTAAGCTATTTTTTTTCTTTTTTTTAATATAAACAATTACATTTTGTTCTTTGGGTTACAACCTCTCTGTTATAAATTTTTTCCCCTTCCCTCCTCCCTCTGGTGCTCCCTCCATTCTCTCACACCCTACTCTTTGTTGTTTATTAACTGTGCTGAGTCCATTAGTCTCTTTCCTATGTTAGTATTTTCTCTGGGTGAGGGACTGCGTTGCTGGGTCCAGGCGAACCTTGCTGTTAGATTCTCAGTCTTAAGTTTGTGTTGTGTGGCCAGGTTATATTCATTTGTGATATGTCCATGTTTTCTTGCTGCAGGCCGTTTTCTTCAATCCCATCTCCATTGCTTTGTAGCTTTTCCTTATGGCTCTGGTGTTGGGCTTTGGGGGTCTTGCCTCCTGCCAGTGTTGGTCAAGAAATTTCTCTGAGTTCAAGCTTTGAGACTAGGTCTCGCTATTTTTGCCCGTGGAACCATAGGCCCTCGTTGCCCAGGGTACCACAGACTCAAGCAATTCTCAGCCTCAGCTTCCCAGGTGGCCGGGATTACAGGCACGCGCCACCACGCCCAGCTATTTTTTTGGAACTAGGTCTCGCTACAGGACCCCGGCGGGACTCAAACCGCAATCCCTAGCCCCCGCCGCTTCATAGGCTGAAGCTTACAGGCACGAGCCACCGTGCCTGGCCCATGAGTTCAGGCTTCTGCCAGTGGCCTTTGAAGGTTATCTCCTCTGCTTCCTTTTGCAGTTTTGGTGTGGGGCCCATTATCCCCTCTTTGGTCATTCTCTCCTCTCCCTTGATGAGGGGAGGGTGTGTTGCTCTCCTTGAATGTATCTCCAAATTAAAGTTCCGGGTTTCGGCCCGGACAGTGTAGAAGTGCGCATGGTGACATCGTGTCTCTATGGTTATTTTTCTGGTCTGTCTTGTACTGGTTCACTTGGTTGTCCGTCTGCTGTGTCCAGCTCCAGTCTGTGGGCTGGACTTTTGCCTTGTCCCTCACCCATTCTATGTTGGGGTTGCTGATTAAGCTATTTAAAAAATTAATTAATTGGCAAATTAAATTTAGTTGGTGGTAACCTCTAAGACTTAATCTGTATACCTTATAAGGACCAATCAGACCCAATAATGGAGTCATATCAGAGGCTTGTCCCTGGCTGCTATTTCAGAACTATGATATCTACTGGCTTTTTATTTCAATAAGAAAGAAACCTAGGTCTCAGATGAAACCTCTTGCTTCCCCCACAGAATGAACGACCTTTTATAATATTCATCTAAACCAGATTTCACAAAGCAGGGAGTGACCATATTTTCTTTGCTATGAAGCTCAGGTGTTTTCCTTTATATTATTGTCTTCAAAGTTTAAAGGAAAGTAATGCAATTCCCTCTTCATCGAGTCTTGCCTTATAAAAAAGCCCAGTATGATAAAGTTCAGATGCATCTACCTCTGGGAGACAGAAAACACCAAGTAATGTTGTGCTAGATACAATTGAGGCTTATTTTTATCTAGTCATTCTAGAGAGGTTTTGGAAGGCACACCATAATTACGTGTCTTAAAGGTCTTTGTTCCACTATCTTTATATTTGGCCTTTGACCTTATAGTCTATGTAGCTACTGTAGATCCAATAGCTGTATTTCTATTCCAGGAAGCTGAATGGAAAAAGAAAAAAAAAAGAGATAACAAAGAATGTCTGCCAGCAGTGTTTTAAATGAAGCCTATTGGCATACAATGCTTGTCCTTACTTCTTATTGTGTAGAATAGGGATAAATTTGCCTCCCATCTAGGCAAGGGAGACTAAGACATGTGCTAAAACTAAAAATCAAGGGTGTTATTGGTATGGAAAGGGGTGGGAGGAAGGATGTAGGCATTATATGTCACATACACTGTTTGCACATCTGAATTATGAGTGTGCAACTAATTATGACACTAATTATGAGTGTCCAACTATTAGGTTGGCTGAACCTAAAGTCCATTGGCTGATGAGGCAAATATACCTCTTGAACATTATATCTGCAAACCCAAATATACAGTGTGATGTTAGCGCATATCACAAGGTGTTAAGGTGCTAACCCTCCCATATCGAGTATCTTGTTAATAGGGTCTTCTGAATATAAACTCAGAGACTCCTCCAAGGGGCAGGGTACTGAATGTCAGTGATCATTGGAAGACCTGGAAGATGGCAGGGCTTGTTGGTTATCCTTCAGTTTCAACCACATAGGGAACTGAATATTCCATCTGAGTATAAAGTTGTCTCTATATTTTCACTTACAGCAGACTTCTTACTGAAACATGCTTGGGCTATTGTTAAATTTTGTTAAAGTACATTTTGTAAAAATATAGCTTTTTTATAAAAAGTAAATGCATATGTGTCAGTGGAGGCCACTGGAAACTTGCAAGTGTATCATACATTCATTTGAGTCACTGGCTCATTTTTCCACTTTTCTGATTTGCAAAAAATAATTTTATTGACATTTTTCTCCAGCAGGTAGAAATCATAACAGCATCATGCAATGCAAGGAGTTGCTAAGCAACCATTTTTAGTGTCAAAAAATCCAAACAAATCTTTTTAAATGTCTGGAGTGTGTGAAAAATTAGATAATTCTCCATCCAACTTTAAATGAACTCACAACTTAAAAATGACATCATTCTTTTTTTTTTTTTTGGTTTGTTTTCTGTTCTTATAACTTCCATTACCAATGTCACAATCTTCAAAGATACAGTTTTAGACCTGAACCAAGTGAACTGAACAACATGGCAAATGCATTCGTAATTCTTGCTCCACTCCCAATTATTGTTTTGTCTGGCATCCATCGACACCAGGATTCTTGTAATTCTTGACGTTTTTTGACTAAAAATTATGTCTGTACAGTCTTGGGTGCTTCAAAAAAGTGAATTCTTTACAGAAATTGGCTTGTAAGAAAGCTTTAACACCAGCTTGTTTATTGACCAAAAAAAGCCAGTGATCCAATTTGAGAGAATTGACTCAGAAATGTGAATCTGTCCTTTGTAGCACTAAGTGCAAGAATATAAATGGGGGCATTTATATATATTTATAATAGCTGCTGCTATGATATGGGAATGATTTCCAAGGGCCACATGAACACTTTATTCAAAGGGAGAGCTGAGTGACCGATATCACTAGTCTATAATTGAGATGTGCAGAGGCACAGATTCTTTCTGGAGAAAAGATGAACAAGAAAGATATCCGTTGTGTGCCCTCTGGTACGACACCCTAGAGGTCACTGGGAGTGAGCTCTGGTGATCTAGAGTAGATCTTGGTACTGAGAAGCTTGTGTCTAATGCACGTGGAAATGCTAAGGCTGATGGAAGCTGATCCCTCATCAAATTAGAATTTAAATTCCACAGAAAGTGACCTCAAAATTTCCTAGTCTGGCTGGTTTTGCACAATTAGGCTGCCTTTGCTCGAAATGTCAGCAGAGTTTGGCTACTCACTGCTCATAAGCCAAAACTCAGAAATAAGAGTAAGTAGAAGGAAATCAGATTTAATCAGAAGCCACCATCCTAAGGATATGGTGAACTACTATCTAAAATTCCACCTCCCTAAACACTGTGGAGAAACAGGAACTAATATGGGGGGGGGGTAGCAAGGAGGGGAAGAGGCTAAAGGGCATCTGCATCAGCAGGAGTTCAGAGAAACAGGTAGATTTTTCCAGGAAGTACATGCATGTCTCCCTTTTCTTTCATGTTTGGTCCTGATAGAACCTGTTATGGTGCTAGTGAGTATATCTTTTACTATAATGAGGCTGTGACTTAGCCCTCTTTCACCTCCATTTTGGTCTCAGCTGGTTGGGTCTGGATTTCTGTGATCTTGCCTGAGACAGAAAAGGAAAATAGGAGCTGAGCAAGGATGATCAGAGCAAGAACAAGAGATTTATGGTCACCAAGTTGGTGACAAAACTGGGAAGTGACAGTTTGCCTGTGAAAATTACTTCTTGGTGTCCCCACCTCTAGTACCTCACCAGACATTCTAGCTGCCTCAAACTCCTAGCATGGGTATCTCTTAGCATCTAAACAAAGGCACCACTGGATTCAATTAATGAGGAATTCTTGTATTTCTATAGCTCTTCATGAGTTGTCACATTTCTTCGTCTTCTTTGCTTCCTGTATCAGCAACCCTGGAGACCCCAGCAAGGCAGAATATGTCTCACTTCCCAATAGAAAACAGGTCACTGTTTCGTGGAACTGGAAGGACCAGAACATCCTGCTTCTCATGCAGTGCCCTAGCCACTAAGTAGTCAGTCATAATGCCCCTGTCTTGTGTCTCTTTTTCAGGGGCTCTGCTAAGTGATTTTAATACATTAAATTAAATCACACTAACTTCTCATTGGGTCCCTTATCTTACAGGATTGTCCTTTATACTAAATTTGAATTCCAAATTTGAAATATAATACCTAGAAGGAGGGCATTACCAGTGAACTGTTTAGAAGATGAAAGGTGATATTTCCAAGCAGAGTTCTTGAATTAATTAGTCAGTAAGTCAATATTAATTGAGTTTCTACTATGTGAAGGTCCTGGCATCATAATAGGAAACAATCATAGAATACTTTGCTTTCATGGGACTTGTGTTCCAGGCAACTCACCTGGAGTCTCCAGATCATTATATTATGTCTATTTCTAAAGCTGTCTCTGATAGGAAGGCCTGGGGATTATTGGATCCTGGTTAGGATAAGGAAGAAGAGGGGGAAAAAAACGCTAGAGTTTAAACTTCATTGTCTAGGTTCTAAGCTATTTGGGGGCCGCCACTCTTTCACAGTTTGTCTTATCTGGAGATCTAGAGCAGTGGGAAGGATGAAGAACAGTTACGGGGACTAACAGTGAAACTTTTTGGCAGAGGGATATTAGCAGAGGTCCTGCAGAAAAATCTTGACCTTCTATTTATTTTTCATCCTGAGAGTATGTGTGGCCTCTGAGAGGAGGCTAAGTTGTACTGTTGAAGAAACAGACCATGAAGCCCACCTGTCCAGCTCAGAACCTAGCTGCGGACATAGTCTACTCTTTGGGATCCCTGACTGGTCCCCTTCCTCTCAGTGTGCACTATACTCTTTAGTAGGGACACCCCAGAAGCAGACTTGAGTGAGAATGGACTTGAGAGTCAGGAAATAGTGACACTCATAGTGCAGTCTCCTTACGGTACACATTCTGTATACATCTTTCAAGTGACTTACAAAATTGCTGATATTGATAGTGTCAAAAGCTTTCGTTGGTTACAATGCAAATTTTTATATAAAAATTTCAGTGGATTATTGTTGCATCCCCCCTCCCCCCATCACCACTATGAAGAAAGGTTAGAAATGATATCATTGGTCATAGCTGATTAGACACTGGCTTTAAAAAAAATCATCATATTTTGAGTGGACAGATAAATAAATGACTTTGTCACTGCCTCCAATATATTTGTTATCTCATCCGTGAGACTAGTAACAGAGCATTCTACATGTCTACTGGCCCCCACATTGAGTGAAACCGTTTATTTTCAACACTGATGATGGGTTCTGGTTTAATAGTTTGATTTGTCTTCATGGAATATTCCACATTTATTCCCATTGATAACTACTCTATACAAAATATTTTGAAGTCATAAATTAACAACAACAGTAAATCTCCCCAGTTCCCCCAGTAAAGTTTAAGAGTCCAAACTGATCAGTCTTTCTTGTTGGGAATTTTCCTCATTGTCCAAAGATTCCAGTGATGATGGTGCGGCATTAACCACTTTTTTTTTTAATCAAGCTCTCCTGTGACACTTTAGGGATGTTGACTCTCCATTTTCACACTGGAAATGTGAAACTTATCTTCCGTCCTTGTCTTGAGGGAACCAAGGTTCAGACAGCTAAGTCACTTGCCCAAACCAGTCAAAGAACATCAACTTTGGCAACAAACATTGTGGTGATCCTCAATGGCCCAAAGCCCATGCTGTCAATATCCACACCATGACTGGAGCAAGTTATTAGAATAGATATAAGGGATAAAGAAAATTGTTTGGGGTCCTGCTTACCACCTCATCTCCCTTCAGGGCCCCTGACTTTAGCTTAAAGGGCTTAGAACTGTTGTGCTCCTCCAGCTTGAAGATTATTTTGTGGTCATATTCTGGAGTGTATGTAGGCATCACTAAAAGAGGGAGGGAACAACATGAGGACCTTGTCAAAGATCCTTACTTGATGGAAGTATGAAAGCCATAACCTGTTTCTAGCTGTCCCACTTCAGACCTCACATAGCTCCATCCCTGCAACACATCATTCCAGTTCAATACTTATAGCTAGATTATTTTCCATTAGTTTCTAGAACTGTCCCTCTGAATGTCCTCTGGAGACTCAGTCCTGGGAAGAAGCTTGCTTTCTGCTCAGTTTTCTTTCTTGGCAGCAGACCTCTTTGATTATCTGGCAGAGTGACTTCCGCCCAGACACCCAGGCAAGCATGGCACACTTGCAGACAACCCACAGTTTGCAATATTAGGATGTTTAGAGATGAAGCTATGTCCACCCAGGTGAGGGCCCAGGGCACCTAAATTAGGAAGAAGTCCTTGGACATCGGTACCTTAGATGAATTGTTTCCTTCAGTACTTTTTCAGAATAACAAAGTAAGTTAGGAAGGAAGGAAGGAAGGAAGGGAGGTAGAAAGGAAGGGAGTCATGTAGATTCAAACATCATGAGAATCCTCTTTCTATTTTTTTTCCAACTGGAAAGATTACTTATGTGAGTAACTCATGAAGACTTTTTTCATCAGAGCAGTTCTAATGACCAGGAGAGACATAAATATTCAAGTATAGCCTGTTCAGAATTTTAAAATGAGGTTGCAGCCAATGAACTCTTAATAAGCATTTCTTTTATACTTTTTAATGAATTAAACAAAAATTGAGTCAGACAATTGGGTAGGGGGGTTTGGAGGGAGGGTGGGGTATTGGGAAGTTTGAGGGTTGGGGGTGGAGCTATACTGCTCTTTTCAGCACCAGGAAGGAAGCAGTGAAGCACAGCACCCAGCGGCATCCTGGCTCCAAAGTTTCAGCCTTAAGTTCCTCATCAGCCTTCTCTGAAAGCCCAAGTTAAAAAGAGCAGTGAAAATGAAGTCATCTGTCATTTTAGTATCATCTAATATTAGCTTTCCATTCCCAGTTAATTAAGGTGCAATGCTTTCCTTAGTCATTTGCCTAGGCATGATTGTATTTAAATAACTTTTCTGTTCTCTCCTTATGCTTCTGGAAAGTTTTTGCCTCCCTTTTCTAAGTAAGCTATTTAGTAATTAGCAAATTTTTAAGAAAGATTCTATAGGTCAAACCATCAAAGTTTTATCCATGTTTAAAAATATTAATATTGGAAGTCAGTAGGTGAGCAAATAGGGACAATGGTTAGTCACATTAGCAATTAAAGGGATATGAGCAAACCCTCAGTAAGGTACCATTTAACCACCTCCACCATGAAATCAGACATCATCTCTCTAAATTTATACCTACCCTCTATATCCATGTATCTGTGCACTTTTCCGTTTGTTTGTACACACATGTATATGCATATATGTCCAAGAGTAGGGGTTTAATAAATCAGTACATCCCATAATAGAAGTCATTATAAATGATAACTGTGGAAAGCTTTGTGATTTAACTACAAATAAAAATGTAATAATGCTGCGATTACAGCTATGAGCATGTATATATGTGGCTCTACAGGCAACAGAGACACCAAGGACCATCCTTACTCAAACAGATCATCAGAAAAATGGTCCTCAAACTTCAATATTCACCAGTATCATCACCTCTGGGGTGGAGTGGAGTAAAGCTGGAGGGTTTGCACATTTAACACATTTAACTCTCTCAAGTGATCTGATACTCCGGATTTAAGAATCATAGGACACTCAGCTCTGCTGATGACCAGTGGTTCCCTCCTGGCTGTACTTTAGGTCGCTTGAAGGACCTGTGAAAAGAACACTGACACACTTGCCCAACTGCAGACAATGTAACCAAGACTTCCGGATGGTGCCTGGTCTCAGTGAGTTTAGAAACTACACAGAGGGTTCTTTTTTTTTTTTTTTGAGACTAGGTCTAGCTACATTGCCTGTGGAGCCACAGACTCTCTTTGCCCGGGGTACCACGGACTCAAGCAATTCCCAGCCTCAGCTTCCCAGGTAGCTGGGATTATAGGCACACACCACCACGCCCAGCTATTTTTTGGGAACTAGGTCTCATTGTGTGCCCCAGGTGGGACACGAACCAAGATCCCTAGCCCCGGCAGCTTCACAGGCTGAAGCTTACAGGCACGAGCCACTGTGCCCGGTCTCACAGAGGGTTCTTATGAACAGCTAACATTGAGGGCCTTTGACTTTAGCTGGTTTAGCAGACTGTGACTGGCTAAAAACTAGCATTTGTAACTGGTTTCTAGGTGGCACTAATATTGCTGGTCCAGGGACCACCCACTAAGCATCACTGCTTTAAACTTTTGACTCATGATCTTTGCTGATGACACATCCACTGGTGTCACTGAAATTACAATAGTTTTTGAAAATATTACAGTAAAATATATTAAGTATAACCACCTTCATTCCTGTTAAACTGGCAATTTGCTTTGGAGACTATCCTATGAAAATAGACTAGTCATGAAAAAGAAGCTATCAGCTTGATGTTCACAGAGTTCAATTTTTAACGATCGAAATATCATATTACTAAAAATTGTCCCAGAGTGGGTGATTGTTTTAATAAATCATAGTACATCCCTTTGATGGAATAGTCATTAAAAAGATAGCTGTGAATGTTGGCAATATGGGAAATTGCTGTGATTTAAATCCACATAAAAATGTATAAATGTTGATCACACCATGAAAATGTACATATAGGAAGAAAATAAATGTCATGTCAAGATAATGGGATTATTTTTTTTCATTTCCAAATATTCTGACTGTATTCATCAATTTTATATAACTACAATTTTATTACTACACTTCCATATAATATATATAGTATATCAAATTACTTACTACCATCTTTTTTCATCATAATTTGGTTTTATCTTGGTTCAAAGTAAAATTTCTAAGACTCCCATGTTTGCTTGCAGATCTAATTGCAACTTTTCCAAAGTGACAACATGTGTGCTCTCTCCTACAGCTCCTAGTCAGATATCTTTTGAGTGATTTTAATTACCTCAGAGGTGACATAGAAAGAGCTTAAAGGTTTCTTTGAGGCAAAGAGCAGGCAACGGAGGAGGCAGGGGCAGGTTATACTTCCTTTTTATGATGAATGATAAGACATCCATAGGAAACTAATCTCCATTCACTATGCAATATCCTAAAAGATTTGTAAGAAAGTCCAATGACACTATATTTCTGTTCTGGTTCACCAGAGGAGCTGAGAGTTATTTTTCTAAGTCTCTTTATAAAATAACATATAACACATCAAATCCCATAACTGGGAATATTATTCCAGGAGATTGCTTACTACAATTAAAATAGATCTAAGACATAGAGGGCTTGAGGCAATATTGCTTAGCAGACCTTATTAAGGTGAGATTACCTGTCATAAACACCCTCTCCATCTTAGAATGTGTTGTCCTTAGGGTCAGAATATGGGTAGCCCTGAGGATAGCATACAGAACTTAAATTAGCAGAAAATGTATATATTCCTTCTTTGATTGTTAAGCATTCCTTAATGCTAAATTCTTTAATTTTTTTTTTGTAGATTCCGTTCTAAGCTGTTAATGTTAACACAATATTCAGAAAAGAGATGTCCATTATTGATGCCAACCGCTCCTAGGAACTCAGGGTGATTTTTATACCTTTAACCAGTGTTTTATGTATTTTTGGAGACATATTTTTCATTATTGTTAATATTTATAATAGAAACATCTAGGTTTGTAAACAAATTTTATCAATTTCTTTGCTAATTGTTCTTTTCACTCTTACTTTTCAGGATAATTTCTCTTGCTGATTTACATCACTTCTTTCAGAGATCTATGGGTAGTAATTCTCTTATGCAAATGAAAATATTATTACTTCCACCATCTGTAATTCATTAGGATAAATAATTCTAGATTTTCCCATTTTTCTTTGGAGCTATTTTTCATTGTCTTTTGTAATCTTGCTGTTGTTTGCCATTAACATGATTGTCAACCTTCTGCTCCTTGCATAGTTTGCTCCCTTGCTATTCTGTAATGTAACTATAGTCAGGGTAGATGAAATTTAATTTTACTTACTGTACTTTTTTTTGTAACCTGATGATCCATATTTTTACCTATTTTTGGAAATTCTTGGCAATTATCTCCTAAAAGTTTTATTAGACATATCTCGACACTTCTCAACATACCATCCATGTGGCTTAATTTCCTTTAATTGTTTTATATATCTCTGCTGTATTATCTGAGATTTCCTCAGTTCTAACTTCTAATTCAAGAGTACTCTCACTGCATTGTTTTAAATCTAGTCACCTCCTGACATTTAAAAATGTTTCAATGGTCATATTTTTTTATTTATACAACTTTTCATTTGCTTGTGTCTTCCAGTTCTAGTTATGTGTTTATATTTAATATTTTATTGCTTTGTTCTATAAAGTCCTACTTCTGTTAAATGAGTTGTCTTGTTCTTGATGTTTGTAAAAATTTTGTAACGTAAAACAAAACTTTGTAATGTTAAAATAGTTTCCTTGAGTATGAAGTCCCCATTGCTTTCAGTTTTTACTGATGTTTTATGATAAAAGATGTTTTAAGTGTAAAATAAGGAAATATTTGCATACATACTAGCATATATGCCAAAATTTATAAATGCTATTTTTATAAATATTTCATCATAGAATAGTAATAATTATTGATCCTTAAAATTTATGTTTAATACAGGCTTATTTTCAACTTCTATCTTGTAAGGTTTGGGCTTCTACCCTTAAGTTGTGAATTACATGCCTGTATATCTATAGCACATATATAACACATTTATTATTCCTATTTTGCACATATATCACACAATAATCTATCCATGATAATTTATATATTGTTTGATGTTTCACAATTACCCTTTCATAGCCTTCTTTATGAGATGTGCATCAATATATCAAGAATACATGTTTTGTGCATATCTTATCATGTATGTGTTTGGGAATCTCTCAAGAAAATGAACTCAAATAGAATAGCCAGATCATAGGCAGATTGCAGACACATCATTGTTCCAATTTTCTATCCAAGAGGTCATAATGATTTCTAGTTCACTGTCAGTGTCTATTTCTTCACATTGTTTCTGATAGTCTTATTACTAATTTTGCTTTTTTTAAAATCAGCTTTATGGAGATAGAATATATGTGCAATAAATAGACTAGTTTTAACATACACCTCAATGAGCTTTAACCAATGTATACAGTCCACCACAATTAAGGTAAAGAACATTTCCATCATCTCACAAAGCTCTATCTTGTCCCTTTGTGATATATTTCCTTTCCCACCTTGATCCTTAGCAACCACCGATCTGCCTTTAATCATTCCATTCTAGAGTTTTGCTTAGCAAAGAATTTGTGATTCATTTGTGTCTTTGTGATTCATCCAGGTTATTGTACATATCCACCAGCAATGTGTTTATTATTGATTACTATTCCATAGACACTCTACATGCTGATAGAACATTGATGGTAATCTGGATTGATTCCAGTTTAGGACTCCTATAGGTACAGTTACTATTCACCAATAATCTTTCCATGAACACCTAAGGTTAGAATTT
Organism: Uropsilus gracilis; assembly: GCA_004024945.1. Classification (NCBI taxonomy): domain Eukaryota; kingdom Metazoa; phylum Chordata; class Mammalia; order Eulipotyphla; family Talpidae; genus Uropsilus; species Uropsilus gracilis. The sequence goes on from PVHY01003411.1 coordinate 107,718, forward strand.
ATTAGTCATATGATTAGTGCATACCTAATTTTATAACCTAAACAGTTTTCCAAAGTGACCACTTTACATTCTTAGGTTAATATGTAACATTTCTACTTATTCTATGTCTTTGCCAAGACTGTTAATCTTCTTCCTTTTAGTTGTCTAAGTAGTTGTGTCATATCCCTGATGACTAAAGAAGTTGAACATCTCTTCATGTGCTCATTACTATGCATGTTAGCTCTTTGGTGAAGATTCTGTTCTGATTTTGCCCATTTTCCCCCCAGATTGCTTGATTTTTAATATTCACTTGTAAGAATTCTTTATATATTCTGAGTAAAAATATTCAATAAGATATATATTTTGCAAATGTTTTCTATCAGTCTTTGGATTACCTTTTTTTTTTCCTTTACAGTGCTTTTTAAAAAGATCTAAAGATATCTTTAATTTTTTAATTTGCTATTATCTATCATTTTACAGTCTTGATTTTTATGGTCCATTTAATTTTTTTAAAAATGTTTTTCCCTAAAAATTGATACAACCACTTCAGAAGAGTACAATGTAGAATAAATTTTTAAAGTTTCAATATTTAAATAAGATAATTTATTAGTAATTATATTACTTAGCTTACTACATTTAGCAATGGAATACATTTTTTTTTTTTTATAAACACATAGTAACTTTTTATTCTATGACTTCCTACTAGAGTTGGTACATCATGACTCCTGGAGCTATTTCTTCTATTGTTTAAGGCTGTATGGGAATTTTTTTTTTCTTTATTTATATATAAATTTCACAACTTTGTAATCTCAAGGGTTTGCCTCCCCCCCTCCCTCCCCTCCCTTCCCCCCCTTTCCTTCCTGTTCATAGTTGTGCACTTCATTTTGGTGCTTCGTTTGTTTTGACTTTCTTCAAGGCTTTTATTTATTTTATTTTTTTTTCACTATATCCCATATATTAGTGAAACCAT